>JASVEL010001347.1:0-117878 GCA_032618575.1 Nicotiana noctiflora | reverse complement strand
GTTAATTAGAGAAAATTGCCGAACAAATAGCGACACGGGAATAAGGATGGAATAAAGAAGACAATATGACCAAATCAAAACAACCTTAAATCTTTTTTTGCTAATAATCTTAAGTCAATATCGACTTTTTGCAACCTTTATCATTGTCATTTCTTTTTTATATTCGGGGGAAAAAAGAAAGAATTTATTCTCTATCTTTATAGTATTCGGACAGCAAGGAATTCTACAACTCACAGCATTTTCAGCATTTGTTTAGCAAATATAGTAGTATGATTTTTCTACGTTAACTCCTTTTTTGGATGACTAACCAACAACCTTTTATACCTTTTATATAAAAAAAATGAACCAAGAAAAATACACTGATATAAATTCTGGAGCTTGCTGGCAATGGTTGACAAAGTTTTTTTTTTTTTTTTTTTGGCATTTGATATTAAGGAAATCTATTATATCATTAAAATTAAAGTGTATTTGGTACGACGGAAGCCATTTCCATTTGCAAATGTTTTTTTGGTATTTGATGTGTCAGTAAAATATATTTCTCGAAAAAGATACATACTTCAAAAAAATTAATAATAATATTAGCAAAATGAAGAATGTTTTTGACTAAAAACTCCTAAAATTTAATAATAATGTCTTAGTGTTAATTGGAACAGGTAATATAAGGTCAAAAAAAAGTTAAGATAATTGTAAAGAAAATTACTTATTAGCCACTCATTTTCCTCAATCGCAACGGAGGAAAATATTTCTCGTGGTAGCTAAACACCAAAAATTGACTTCCTCATGAAAATTATTTTGCTAAAAAATGACTTTTGTCGTACCAAAACGAAGGTAAACATTTGGAAAAATTAACAACAACTTCCTACCTTGCTCTTGAAGAGGCTCATACTCACAACATCTTAGTTGGGAGTGGAAGTTGCTTACCATCAGAGCAACCCCTCTTGTCAGTTAGACTTTTGGAATAATTAAAAGCTTCTAGACAGCTAAACAATACAGTTAGACTTTTCTATAATATCATTACTATATAAAAATTATTCATTATAAAAGTCAAATTTCTTTTGGAATCAATTTTTGTGCTAAGTTATAATATATATTCTTTTTATCAGTACTTCGCTATAACAAACAAAAAAATCTTGAACAAACAAGGTTGTTACAGAGAGGTTTGACCGTAGAATGCATTGCCATGGCTCTCTATAACAACCATTCACTATAAAAACTAAATTTTTTTTGGAACCAATTTCCATATTAAGTTATAATTTATGTTCATTATAGTAACACTTCGCTATAATAGCCAAAAAAAATGGAACAAACGAGGTTGTTATAGAGAAGTTTGAATGTATAACGAAAGATAAATACAAGAGAGATAAAAACTAGGGGTGTACAAAGGAAACCGACAAACCGCACCAACCCGATAATCCGAGTCAAACCGAGAAAAAAATTCAGTTATGGTTTGGTTTGATTTGGTTTGGTATGGGAAAAGAACCCGACCATAATTGATTTGGTTTGGTTTTAACTAAAGAAAGTCAAACCGAAACCAAATCAACCCGACATTACTATATAGAAATTTCAGATATATTTAATATGTAATTATACTTATTGTGATGTAATTTATAAATATTTATTAAAAAAATCATAATTTTATCTTTTAAGATTGGACTTAGAACTTTTGAATGTTCCAATAAGTTTTATAGCTATTAACATTAATAAACTAAATAATGCTAACAAAAGCCTAAACTAATATTAAATCAATACTAATGCTAACAAAAGACATTCAATTCAATACTATGTACCGGAATGTATTGAATATTTATATTTTGTTTTGCAATAATTTAGATAAAAATGCATAACATATTTTTATTTTTTCTTTATTAGCGTTTAGTCAAGTGATTAACATTCCCTTATTAGTCTACTTATTTTATCATGACTTATTACTTTTAGATTATATTTATTTTTATTATAGCTTTTTAATTAGCAATATTTATATTACATAATTTTATTGTCTTTATTGTTGAATATTTTAGGATAATGCCATGACACTTCTCATATCTTGTATTATTTTCTTGGAAAATACTTTATATAGTTGTATCTTACTAGGATTAAAGAATATTTTGAGCATAATTTATATGTTTTGTTCTACGGAGATTTTACCGGAAAATCCCGAAAAATTTCAAAAAACCCAAAAATCCAAAAAAACCCGAGAAAACTCGAGAGTGAAAAATCCGAGTTTATTGGTTTGATTTGGTCTTTAGATTTAATAACCCGATACAAGTGGTTTAGTTTGGTAATTGTAAAATCCGAACCAACCCGACCTATGTACATCCCTAATAAAAACCATTGATGTTGTACAACAAGAATTAACATTACATAAAAAACTACTTGAGACCATTTCCTCTATATCTAGGATTATCCCAACGGAATTTCTATGTAGCTTTCACATCTGAATGTCATTACCTCACTCAGATTTAGTCAGTCAGAATTCTCCTGATAATAGGGGGAAAAATTATTTTTATTAAAAGATTAGCCTACTGTCAGCTGACCAAAAGCCGGCCATTTCTCCTCTTCAATTTTCTCATATAATACAACAAACATATTCTTGAACTCGAAACTTATAGAGTTAATCGGTACTAAACATTCCGCCTGTAATTGTATAGGCACCCATAGCAATAACATATTTTGGTTCATACATTTACTCGCAATTTTTCAGAACTTTTTTATAATGTCAAAGCGTTTCAAACTCAAGCTTTCTATGCCTTCTTTTAGCTTTTGTCAATCCAAGAAAGCTTCTTATTTCCCTAAAAGTCCAATGCTAACTTCACTATACAAAATTTCCCCTGCCTATAATCTTGATATTTCACCTTTTCCAGTCCCTCCTACAACCCCATATCACCCTTCTCTTAAACAATTCAGAAAAGATCACAACTTGACACAAAAAACATATAATTCGCCGATTTCTGATTATTCTGATCATGACAATAACATGATCGTGAAAAAGGAGAAGAGTAGAAGAAATGAGTCAAGAATTAGTAGGTTGAATAATATGAGTTTTTCCTCTACTGATGGAGGCTGGTTTAGTTTCAGCAGTGAATGTAGTGATGAGAAGCCTAATGATGAAACTGAAAGCTTTGTTTCTTGTCCAAGTTTTGAATCTTCATTTGACGTTGATTATCCTATAGACACTTTAACCGGAATCAGAAGGAGGAAAAAGAATAACAACGCGAAAGTAAGGAGGATCAAACGTTACATTTCGAATAGTTTTAAAGATTCTGATTATGAGAAGATTACTACAACAAAAGCATCTGTTATAGAGAAAATGATGCCATGTATGGCTGATGGGAAAGTGAATGAGAGTTTTGCAATAGTGAAAAAATCAGCAGACCCTTATGAAGATTTCAAGAATTCAATGAAGGAAATGATAGTGGAGAAACAGATGTTTGAAGTAGAGGATTTGGAACAGCTTTTGCTTTGTTTTCTGAGTCTTAATTCAAGACAACATCATGCAATTATTGTTGAAGCTTTCACTGAGATTTGGGAGGAGTTGTTTGATAAATCTTCAAAGTCTGTGGATTTAAAACTTAGAATATTTCAATGAACATTAATATAGCATCATGTTGGTTTCAAGTTCAACTTCCTAAAATAGAATCACATCACATGTTTGTTTGTTTTTCATTTGTTTAATCATAATTTTTCATATGCTCGTGTAATCTGGTTATTGTGCTTTGCTAATTTTGTAATAGTTGTATTATGATTCATATTATATGCAGTGATAATGTAAAGAGCTTTTATAAGGTCAATAATATTACTCTAGCAAAAAAGTTTCTCTGCCCTCCAAATTCTATGGAAAGCTAATTATGTTCCTTTTTATGTCTTTTGAACTGGTAAAAGTAATTGATTATTTTCCAGTTTTAGTTTTAATTTCCCAAAGCTCGTCTCTTATTGAGATAATAATGACGAGAAGCGTCGTCGGTAAAGTATCCCAAGCCGGCAAGGGTCGAGGCGATCTAATCAACTATGAAGATCGTGGTCGAAGAGTCAACGAGGGCTGAAGCCGAAGAGTCATCAAGGACCGAGTTCGAGGTCGAGCATCCTTGATAGGATTATAACAATCAGTTTTAACATAGGATATAAAAAAAAATATTCTAGTGGATGTTCTATGTACTTGTACTATTAGAATTTTTTGGAACATGTTCCATATAAATAGAAAGAAACATAATGATAGGGGACTTTTTTTCCCAAATCCGAAATAACTCCAATATTCAAAGAATTGTCCAATCACTCATTATTGTCACAAAGAATATTCATTACTTTCATCTTGTCTTGGGTGACTCTTTCGCATTTATAAATGCCATTGCATTATTTTTATTTTTATTATTGACCCTCGACTATTGCATGTTGTCACTCCTAATAGAACAGATCTGAGCGTCATTCGATATCCTACTAGGATTTCTTTCAAGGATATTGTTGTTAACAAAGATTTGCCCTCGTTTTTTATATGTTTAATTAGTTAAACCAAGATTCATATTTTTTGTCAAACAAATACCACTTGAACCAGGCATTTGGGGAATAAGGCTAACCGTCATTTGATCTAAAGTACAAAGCAGAATCATATATTAAAAGTCATTTGATCTGAAGCAAGAAGCAGAATCAATATTAAAATGTATTAGGTTCTGCACAATGGACAATAATATTTCATGTTACATTATTGGACACAATCAACCAGCAAGATACACGATAATCCATTTGTAGAGCAGGAATATTGGAAAATGGCTGCACGTAGAGGCCTCAGATCTAGGGGAATCATCGAGAAATATATCACTTTCCTTGATTTCACTTGAGCATCAGATTAATCTGGGCAAAGCCTTATGGGCTGTTAAAGTAGGTCTGGGCCA
Source organism: Nicotiana noctiflora (assembly GCA_032618575.1). NCBI lineage: Eukaryota > Viridiplantae > Streptophyta > Magnoliopsida > Solanales > Solanaceae > Nicotiana > Nicotiana noctiflora. Next base: position 112,995 of record JASVEL010001347.1, on the reverse strand, counting down.
AGATCGTTCCACTGCTGCCACCTCGTTGGTAATGTAGGGGGTCGCAAGAATCTAAGAACACCGATACAAATGGTACAAAGTCTTCCAGCTTTTCATACTTTTGGAGAACTTCCAGTAATCATGGAAACAAAAAGCTATGTGAAGTAAGAGAGAAGTCCCTGAGTTTTTACTAAGAGGCTAACAAAACTTCTCATAGAATCAGGCTTTCTTGTTTGTCACTATCAGATTCCAAAGTTAGCTCAGGATCTTCAAAATAGCTGACATGACACAGCATACCACCAGCTTCATCAGCAAAAGAAATTTTCCTTCCCTCCCTGTGGACTGTGTTCTTGGAAACAGCAGCGCCATTTTGACTCAATTTCTACATCACAGAAAAACAATATGACTAAAATAACGAGTCATGAAGTCTTCAAACATTGGAAAAGTTTGAAGATAGAGCAACTATGAATAACAGAAAATGAATGGTACCAACCATGATTTTACAGAATCTGGTGCAGTCCCTAGTCATCATTGACAACCACTTTCGTGTTGTCTCTTCGACTTTTGTCGCACTTTGTATGGCAATCTTCACCTGTCAAACATAAGATACTAGAGGTTGAGAATGGTATACTTACATGACATGCAATTCGTCTAAGCATGTCATTCTAATGTAGCCTTTTCCTCGTGTGTCACAATGCCTATTTCAAGTTATGACCATTCCTCATAACTGAAATAAAGATCAAATTGATATATTTTCAATTGGTAGATGAGGTCTTGGAAAATGAAACATCACTAGTACTTGAAAATTTAAAATGAAAAGTATCATTTGCTATATCAGACATAACTATGAATTACTTTGGTAGTTTAACTCAACAATGCACCTCAGATATGCCAGTATATCTGGAAGAACATACCTCATCAGCATCATTCTTCAAAGAACTGGTGCGATATGCTTCAAAGAGCAATTTTTCTTCTACCATATCCTTCATGGACTTCAATTCAGACATAAGCTTCAATGCTAGAGATTCCATGTCATGCATCTGCCTCTGTGAAAAAGCTATAGCACTCTCTGAACAACGTGTGATAGAGGTGCACCCAGTGTTAAGTTGAGGTAGAGAACGAGAAAGACGGGGGCCTTCCAGATTGCCTTTAGGAGGGGAACTCTGTTTTTGAAGATTGCCTTTTGGAGGGGAACCTCGTCTTTCAGTCTTCCATCTCCTAGCGATCTGCTTGGGACCTATAAAAACTTTAACCTTCTTAAGCCGTGCAGATCCTTCGGAATCTTTAGTTGTGCTAGCATCAGCAAGGTGTGATCCTTCAGAATTCTCATTCCCAAAAGTGAGCTTCTCTTTACATTCTGAAAGAATTTAGCCAAGGAAAAATAAGTCAGCTTCTGTGGCACTCCCATGTTCTGAGGCAGTTCAGAACATTTAGGAAGCAATACAAAGGACACCATCATTATGAGTAAGAGAACCAGGAATTTCAATCCAAGCTTCTGTGGTCACTCTCATTCTATGGATTGATTGGAATTAAGTCCAAAATAACATGTGTGGTGGATAACCTTAAGGAATTTAATAACTTTCAAAGTTGAAGTATGAAACCAAGAGTTTATCTTTCATTTGACAATATCTTTAATTTCAACTGGTAAATAGAAACTTACTCATTTCTTCATGTTGCGCGATACGAGCTAAAAGCAGAAGTTTTCCACCCATCAGTTAATATTTGATATGATACTAGAGTCAAAGCAAGAAGGCGCTCTAAAACATAAGTCTGAGTCATTTTCTTCTTTTTATAATTACAGTCTGTTATCTTCATTTGTCAACACATATACGCTGGATAATATATAATTTGCAAATTATTTAATTTGTCTGATCTATCGTAAATCAAAAGGCTTGTAAATGAAGACAAATCTGTGTATAAAGTAAAACCTTTAGAACCAAAGATAAAATTCACAAATATCTGTTTGATTTGTCATTTGATTATTGGTTCCTGGGCTCAACCAAAGAAGCAACCACCAGAACTCTTATGATGAAACAGCTAAAATGAACTTTGAATTAGGTTGAAGCACTGTTCAGTTGTTTCTCTGATCTCAACTGACATCGATTTATCAGTGAAGAAATGTGAAGCAACACATCAACTGTGTTTGGAATTGCTATGCATATACATCAGTTGAATTATATAGAAAAGTGATGAAAACAAGAAGTCTGTCCAACTTATGATGAAAGCCTAATTTCATATATGACTTACTATAGTTCTCCAGGTCATCGATTAATTCTATGGAGTTCATAGCCAGACAAAGTCGCTCTTGAGAGCATGGAGAAATAGCCTGCATAAGATTATATAGTTTAATATACTTCAAGAAATACAAAAAGTAAATTATCTTCAGCAAACACCCCTAACCTTTCGTGTTGATAGAAGTCTCTCAGGAGGCTGTGACAGCTCGGATGCTGAGATCTGATCCAAAGCATCCTGAGATTGACTGGTTAACGTCAAATCTTTTTCCTCGCAAATATTTGAAGATTTCAGAGGCTGATTTTCATCATCCAAGCAATTTCCTGGAAGGCAGCACTCTGTTAGCTGCTTCTTGTCATTTATGTCGTCTACGAATGGCAAACTATTGTCGCTGCCCGAGCAAGTTTGCAAATTACACAATAAGATACACTTATCAACGGGATCATCGACTGAACAAACTTCCTGATTTGAGAGCAAAACATCCTTATCTCCATCGCCAGACATGCAAACATCATCTGCACAATGAAGACCAGCACTGTCAGTGCTATTAGGTATCATTGCCTCAGGAGTGTGAATCCCAACATTGTTGGTACTCTGACCAGAACTCTTATCCATATCAGAAGAATTCCTGAGGCAGTCATACAAGCCTAAACTTTGATCATTTGCAGTTGCTACTATTTCTGTAGATCTTGACGGAGCAAACAACTCTTTTTGACTGTTTTCTGTATAACATCTGTCCTCCTGATTATTTACCTCTGCTAGCACTTCACTAGCTGAGTAAATATATTTAGGATCCACATGTTCGAACTGATCATTGGAAATCTGATTAAGAGTACAGAGTTTCTGCTCTTCTGCAAATGAAACAGGAATCTTTTCCTCAGAGTCCACTACGTCTGATAATTCACCACACTTAGTTGTATCAGAATTAGGTTTGCTATCCATCCAGATATTAGAGGGGCAATTGGAAGAATCTGAGTTTCGGGACATTGAAAACTCAGATTCTGAAGTCTCAGCTATGGGCTTTGGCACTTCAGGTAAATCAGTTCTGAGCTGTGGAGAAACTTCAGGCTCCAGAACCACTTCAACTTTAATTGATACAGGTTTGCTTGGTGATGCGAAGAGATTTCTGTTGGTGCACCTTCTTTTACGATTTGCTTTCTTGGAAATCCTCAACTTCAAATGACTAAGGGGTACCTTTAGATCGTCATCTTCCTCTGGCTGATAACATCCGTCAGCCTGCTTTGGGCTTGTAGAAGTAGGACTTGGAGTAGCAAATTTCCTTTTCTTGGACTTGCATCTCTTCTTTAGTTGTTTCAGTGTTATTTCTCCAGAATTACAATCAGCTGACTGACTGCTCACGTCATCATCAGCGAGGCAACCAAATTTGTTATTTTCAGGTTCTATCGCCTTTAATGTTTTGTCTACTACTGGAAAACATTCACTCTCACATTTAACATGTGAACCCCCAAGTCTAGCATTTTCAGCATCACATATGTCTTTTAACTTCTTGATTGTCAGATCAGGCTTTCCATGAGAATCTACATTAAGGACCTTTGCTATTAAACCTCTTCTCACAACCTGGATATTGTGCAAGTAGTTGCCACTCCATTGCTCCATTGTCTAACAGGTTAAACTCAAGTTCATGAACTATTGGTGGAAATGCAAATGCCTATCAAGGGTGTACTAACTCTACCCTGACTATATCTCCAAGATGCCACCAGTCTTCCAGAATACTGCAGAAGAAAGAAACCTTATAATTTTACTCAGATAACCTCCTAGGGAAAATAACCTATTTTGGGATGTCTAAAAAGTCAAAGACTTAATAATTATCTCATATTGATGTTCTTATAAACATGAAAAAACAGTTCAAGCAAAAAAAAAAAAGTACGTTGAAATACATGGAGAAAACTGAACACAAACCTATACAATAATGCAGAGTAGTTCAACAAATGATTGAACTTTAGTAGGAAACAACAGTGTCACGTCTTCCACTAAGTAAATATCAAGATTTTGACCAACCCCAAGAACTGAAAAGGAAATGCCGCTCTTACCAAGAGCTTTACCAATTTCACATTGACTTTCTGGTTAGTAATGTCTAATAAGGTGAGGTCCAAAAATCATAAAACTAAGTCTTCACATTAAGAAAGATTTTCTTAGCTCAGTATTTCAATTCACATGGAGCTGAATCAGAAATACAAATAAAAAGGAAAGCAAAATTTCACAGCTAATAAATTACAGAAAAGTTAGTAACATCACACAAATAAGACAGTGGCATTTGCAAAAAAATAAAAAATAAAAAAGCAAAGTGGGGGCAGGAAGTGACAGAAGAAACCACTGGGAAAAGTGGGACAATGAGATGCCAAATTTATGCCGCCTCGATTACATGTTACTACGCACCAAGTAGTTTTTGCTCAAAAAATGTATTTGTGCAAAGAAATAAATTAACTATGTACAAAATATTAAATCTAGAATCCAATTATTAGCAAGTAAGTTCTCCTGAACCCATAAAGTTAAAATCTGGCTCCACCTATGCATATACAAAGTCTCTGAAACAAGTTTCTACCTCACAGCCCTATATGTTTTCTTGACAAGACTGAAAGATAAGAGAAAGTTTATACCTCACAGCCTTAGCTCAAGCAGAAATAGTCAATTAGCACCTTTTTACCTATAATACTTCTAATTATGAAAACTAGATCTCAATTTGACTAAACAAAATCTGAAAGATAGTACATTATCAAATGCCCAATAAACTAAGCTAGGAATATCTAAAATTAATCAATTAAAACACCTTTTTTAACCAAATAAATTAATTCAACCACATGTTTCCCAGTAAAAACAAATGGGTATATATAAACATGATTCATTTAACATATATTCCCAACACAATTTTTTCAATCAAAACGGTAAACTGGATCTATCCGTGCATACAAGTCGAAGATACAAAAATATAGAATCTTGATCAGAGTAGAAGTAGTAAATGAAAATGGGATCTATAAAATCCCTAAAAAACTAATATATTGAAATAAATCTCATGTTTTAATTAATTGTACAATAAACAAAGAATGCTTTAACAAAAAGACAAATCAACAGCTCCAGAAAACAGATCTGGGAATAAACAGATAGCAAATTGAGCTCACCTGATTCTGAATCGCTGGTTCGAGAGTGACAGAAGAAAGTTGAGGAGAAGGATGAGGGACTGAATTTTCCCGGGTAAATTGGTGAAATATAAGGATATTGCTGAATGTGAAAACCCGCCAACATTATTGGCGGGAACTGGACTAGGGCTTTGTACTTTTATATTGGTCTTTAAGATTTTTGTACTTTTATATTGGGCTTTAAGATTCCGCTGACTTGGTACCTGTCTATTTTCCTTTTGTCTTTTTTTTTTCATTTTTATGATATTTGCACTTTTGGTCCCTCAATTGTTGAAACAATTCGACTTTAGTCCTTGTAATTATGTAATAGTGGCTAAGCACATTTAAACTTTAGTTTATTAAAACGGAGAAAAATTTCTCGGTTATTAGGGTTTCCACAACTAACCGGAATCGCCACAAGGATTCATCGTCATGGACCGGAGTGAGCCGGAGAAAACCGATCTCCTTCCTTCTACAGCTTTGGCATATCTTGATCGGAACTACTGGGACAAGAGGTTCGCTCATGAGGAACACTACGAATGGTTCAAAGATTATTCTCACTTCCGTCACCTTCTTCAACAACACATTACACCCCATTCTTCTGTACATATCTCTATATCTCTATATATACCATTTTATTACGATTTTTTAAAATATGTTTCAAAAATAATGTTGAAACTAAGAACAAAGGGAGTGGTTTTTTTTTTTGTTGTAAAAGTGGAACTTAAGTATTTAGGTAAGGTCGACAGGTGTTGGAGCTAGGATGTGGGAATTCCCAGTTGAGTGAAGAGTTATATAGAGATGGAATTACTGAATTGACCTGCATTGATTTGTCCCCCATTGCAGTCGACAAGATGAAACAAAGATTGATTAACAAGGGCTACAAAGGTAAACATGGGCTTTCTAGTTGTTCAAATTTTTGCTTTTGATTGGTTGCTTTAGCTTATGTTTGGCTGTCATAGAAAAAATTGCTCTATGTTTTTGCTGTTTGATTGCCAAAGAATATGATTCTAAGAGTCGAACGTGATTAACTATTTTCCTCTGAATTTAAGGCAAAGAGAGATTACTAATTAGCAATGAAACTAGTTACCTCCTGCTTTAATTCGTTTGCTCAAGTCTGTTAATGTTTTCATTGAGTTGGAAACATTTATTATCTTTACGTATTGATTGGGGTAAAGAAGGCGGCGTTTGCTAAGTTGGCAGGGAGCACTAACGAGGATGAAAGGAGAGTGAACAGGGAGACCTACAAGGCGGCGAGGAAGGAAGCAAAGCCGGCGGTTACGGAAGCTAAAAACGCGGCGTTTGGTCGCATGTACGAGGAATTAGGGGAGAGAGACGGGGACAGGAAGTTATTTCAGTTAGCTAAAGTAAGGGAGAGGAAGGCGCGGGATCTAGACCAAGTTCGGTGCATCAAGGACGAGGATGGTAGAGTTCTGATGGGTGAGTCTCAGATCAAGCAGAGATGGCAGGCGTACTTTCGAGATCTACTTAACGAGGAGGGGGATCGAAACATAGAGCTTGGGGAGCTGGGGCATTCAGAGCACCATAGAGACCTTGGGTACTGCAGGCGCATTAGGGTGGAGGAGGTCATAGGGGCTTTGCGAAGGATGAGTAGGGGCCGAGCGACCGGGCCTGACGAGATCCCGGTGGAGTTCTGGAAATGCATGGGTAGGTCAGGAGTGGAGTGGCTCTCCAGGTTGTTCAATGCGATCTATAGGACTAAAAGGATGCCGGAGGAGTGGAGGTGGAGTACAGTGGTGCCCTTGTACAAAAACAAAGGGGATATCCAGTGTTGCAACAACTATAGGGGTATCAAATTAATAAGTCACACCATGAAGGTATGGGAGCGGGTGATCGAGGCGAGGGTGAGGGAGATGACATCTATATCGGTGAACCAGTTTGGTTTCATGCCGGGTCGCTCCACTACAGAAGCTATCCACCTTGTCAGGAGATTGGTGGAACAGTTCAGGGATAAGAAAAAGGACATGCACATGGTGTTTATCGACTTGGAGAAGGCGTATGACAAGGTCCCAAGGGAGGTGCTATGGAGGTGCCTGGAGGCGAAGAGCGTGCCGGAAGCCTACATCAGAGTTATCAAGGACATGTACGATGGAGCTAAGACTAGGGTTAGGACGGTGGGCGGTGACTCAGACCATTTCCCGGTGGATATGGGGCTCCACCAAGGATCGGCGCTTAGCCCTCTCTTGTTTGCCTTGGTGATGGATGCTATAACCCGACATATTCAGGGGATGTGCTTTGGTGCATGCTATTAGCTGATGACATAGTATTGATAGACGAGACGAGGGTCGGTGTGAATGAGAGGCTAGAAGTATGGAGACAGACTCTCGAGTCTAAGGGTTTCAAAATAAGCAGATCTAAGACTGAATACCTGGAATGCAAGTTTAGCGTCGAGCCGAGCGAAGTAGGTAGGGACGTAATGATTGGAGCTCGGGTCATCGCTAAGAGGGACAGTTTCAGATATCTTGGGTCGGTGATTCAGGGGGACGGAGAGATTGACGGGGATGTCACTCATCGTATAGGAGCGGGATGGTCGAAGTGGAGGCTTGCATCAGGAGTCCTGTGTGACAAGAAAGTGCCACTGAAACTCAAGGGAAAATTTTATAGAGCTGTGGTTAGACCTGCCATGTTGTATGGGGCGGAGTGCTGGCCGGTGAAGAACTCTCATGTTCAGAAAATGAAGGTTGCGGAGATGAGGATGCTCAGGTGGATGTGTGGACTCACCAGGTTAGATAAGATTAAGAATGAAGTTATTCGAGAGAAGGTGGGGGTGGCCCCGGTGGATGAGAAGATGCGTGAAGCGAGGCTCAGGTGGTTCGGGCATGTGCGGAGGAGAAGTCCTGATGCCCCGGTGAGAAGTTGTGAACGACTGGCGGTGGTCGGCGTGAGGAGAGGCAGAGGGAGGCCTAAGAGGTATTGGGAGAGGTGATTAGGCATGACATGGCTAGGATGCATATTTCCGAGGACATGGCCCTTGATAGAAAAGTCTGGAGGTCTAGTATCAGGGTTGTAGGATAGGGGCTCCTAGAATTTTTTGTACTCCTTTCCCGGGGTTGGGTGAGGCTTGTCAGAGCGAATCATAGATGATTCGTGCATTGGATTGTGTCCCCCTTATGGCAGTTATTTATGGTAGCTACTGTTTGATATTATTGCATGCCATTTTTGTATAATTCTTATATTTAGACAATTATTTATGCGATTTTCTGCCGGAATTACTAATGCTCTTTTGTTTTTGTTTTTGTTGTTGCTTTCCCTTCCCTTCTCTAAGCCGAGGGTCGATTGGAAACAGCCTCTCTACCCTTTTGGGTAGGGGTAAGGCCTGTCTACATATTACCCTCCCCAGACCCCACCCTGTGGGACTATACTGGGTAGTTGTTGTTGTTTATTAAAACGGAAAAAGAGCAAAAACTGTCCCTAAACTATTGGAGTTGGTATAATAATATTCTTTGTCTCCTTATTTTGTAAAATTCATCCTTATCGTTTTTTTTTTCGGATCAACATTGTCATTATGACTAACAGCCATGTTTAGTAGAAATAAAAAAATAATTAATTTTTACATATCATCGTCTCATTGATTTAACTTAAAATCCACTCCGAAAATAAATCTACCAGTGTCCTGCATCCAAACCCGTAATAAAAATACTTTTTTCCTTAGTCTATCATTCTTTCTCTCCATCTTCCATTTCTTCTCCTCTAATTTGTCAAAATACTCCAACATCAAAAACTCTCACACACCCACTTTTCTAAGCAAACGAAATTCTCTTATAGTTCATCACCTTTTTCTTCCTATTTCTTTCACCATCAAATATATACATTGATACTCTTATTTTTTTTATTACATATATACCACTTATCGTTAATTTTTTCTTACTACACTTCACTATTTCTTACAATAAACTCGATGAAGTGTTTATTATAGCCACCTTCTCCAATAAGTTGTATTCTTTAATTTCTTAGGCATATACTATCAAATATTTCTCTTTATTTTCCCGTCTCTTTCTTGAAATTGACGGTGTTGATATAGCCTGATGATCATCCTCGTACTACAACTTAATTTATGAATATGACCGAATGTTCGGAAATATACATTGAAAATTCGCAAATGCTCAATTATCATTACCCTCGACTCTCCGTTAGTGTTCACATGTCCGGATAAAAGTTATATGACGTAAAATATTGGTGACTAAAAATTATATTGTATGAAAATAAAACTTTAATGATGACCGTGATATTTATTCAAATGAAGTGCAAGATCACGAAAAAAATGAGAAGAAGAAAAAGAATATGAACGCATAGACATTGAAGGTGGGGGTGAAGGAGAAGATTGACACGGTAATGCATTTTGTGTTAGAAGAAGTTAACATTTGAAGAAGGAGAAGAGCAGAGAAAAGTTTTTTTTTTTTTTGGATGTGGGTATATTTATTTTAATTTGGGTGGATTTTAAGTTAGACCAATAAGACAATGACACGTAAAAATTAATTAAAAAAAATTTAACCAAAGTCATAAGGGTAGTCTTGAGCAGAAAAGAAAACGACGAGGATAAATTTTGCAAAATAGGTGGATAGGGAATATTATTGTACCAATACCAATAATTCAGAGATGGTTTTGGCCCTTTTCCATTATTAAAATATGTATTTTGATCCGTTCATATATAGGAAATATATGATATTTAGATTATTTTCAAAACTATAAAATATTCAACAATGAAACAACATTACATCTTTAACATAACACATTGGTAACTAAATTGTTTAACGCCAAATAATTCATTGAATTTATTAATGTTTACTAGAAGGGATCAACATGCACATATCAATTAATTGACGATTTACATGCTTAAATAGAAATTATAAGGAATAAAACAAAATTTGTTGATATTTGAGAGGCTAAATTCGCAATTTTCCTCTTATTTTTTTTTCCTTCTTTTTATTGGTATTGATTAGAGGCAATCCCCTTCATTTTCTTTATCAGTGAACATATTTTATTTTTAAATATACTTATTAAGGTGTTTTGCGTCGAAATATGAAAAAAAAATTATACCAAAAAGTCACATTTTATAAGACCAACAAATGTAATACCTTCAATCATAAAACTAACACACACACACATATATATATATATATATATATATATATATATATATATATATATATATATATATATATATATATATATATATATATATATATATAGAGAGAGAGAGAGAGAAAAAATTATTTAAAAATCAATGTCATGCTTATTATTATTATCGTTAATGTATATATTGATTTCATTTGAACTGGTCATACCGTGAGAGGTTCACAAAATATTTACGTACATCAAACATTTTATTCGTATTTTCTATCATATTTTCCGGCATGTTTTACTTATCTATATCTATAATCTATAATACATTAAAAGTACAACGACTCTTAAGAAAATATCGTTTACATTTTTTGTCTTTGAAAAATATATTTTATATTAGGCAAAATATTAACTTAATTATACTAATAATTAAGACTTTAAAATCAACTACTTGCATATTAAATAATTACTTTTTTTGAACTACTATGTATGAAATCTGAATATTTTGAACTTAAATATCAATTAAAAGTTTACCTTATAGATATATAAGATAAACATAGTAATTAAGTAATATATAAAGCCTAACTGTTTAACCAAAATATGGAATTTCGATTAAAACTAAAATATAAGATAAGAAATCGGGTTACTGATAATCAAGAGACCAAAAAATATAGTAGGCTTTCGATAATAAGAATAAACAGCAAAGAAAATTGTATTTCAATATGATGTCAGTAATCAATCGTGTCCTTACAGTTAATTAGACTTTCTCCTTTTATAGTTGATTGTATGTAAAGGAATGATACATAAGCTTTAATGAGACAATTACGAGTAATAAATGTCACTAAAGTCGTTACACAATCATTCCCATTAAATACCTTTTTTCTAATGTATGAGGTACTTTAATACTTGAATTTGGACTCTTTTTTGTCTTCGGATCTATGTTTTAAATGCTTTTTAATCGGTTGGCCTTAAATGTCTTGAATTGATACGAGATACGTATCTAAACTGCTTGTACCTTTCGTCATTAGAATTGCATCCCACTTCGCTCTAAACATGTACGGGGCTCGTATTTGAATTAGGCCTCGTACCTAATTCTTCTCCTCGCGTTTTCATTTAATTGTTGTCTATTGACCCTTTGACTGATCCACATGTCATGTCACGTCATAAAAACTTTTTTCCAATACAGATAGTCCCCCCACTTTCCTTTTATTTATCAATTAAATAATTGACAAGTGGAAATGATGTTTTTGTCGTAATCAATGTTGACGCCTCAATTGTCTTGCTCTTTTAATGCTTCTTACGCGTGTCATCTTCTAATTTACCCCTGTAACTCTACTTCCTTCTTTCTAGGCTTCTTCAACCTTTCTTTTCACGAAGTGACACTTCTCTTTAATACAGTTTTTTCATCACTATACCTCTTAGTTTGTTAGTTGTTTCCATATACCCTTTCGACTCATTCTTCCTCATTTATCTTCTTCATCAAATGATTTCTTGTTTCCTTTTACTTTTCCTCTGCAACAATTCATCCAACAACGACATCTTCAAACCCTAACCCTAAAAAAGTTCCAATTCTTGACCAATTTCTCAATGTTTCTACTCCGATTAGGCATAGTAGAGACAAAGGGAGAAGGCTTCGAAATTTAAGATCCACACGCGGAGGTTCAACCGGTTATGCTCCTCCTTCTCTGAATCCGAACGTCAAAGGTTCTTCCTCCAAAACCCCTTCTTCTAAAGGTAAAGAGATTTATGACCCTTCTCAAGAACTAGTTGAAGATATTGTACCAAATATTTTGTCTTTTAGGGGTGATAGAATGTCTCTTCATAAACCATTTGAAACACTGTAAAAAAATGATGCTTACCTTTCTCTTATAACTGAATTTTCAATCCCAACTATCAGGAAAGATTGTAATTGGAAAGAAAGTCTTCGCCTGTCAATTCCTGCTATAAATGAGAGGATTTCTTCTTTTAGAAATGGGTATTCCTTTGTTTATACCTATCCTTTTACTTGGGGATTAAAGCCTGCCATAGACCCAGTTATCCTTGATTTCTGTCGTTTCTTCAATATTTGCTTAGGTCAAGTTGGTCCTTTAGTATGAAGGGCAGTGGCTTGTTTGAGATTTTTATCTACAAAAGTCAAAATCGACTTTACTTTTGCTCATCTTATTCATTTATACCATCCCAACCTGATGCGTCATGGGTTCTTCACCTTAACTGCAAGGAGTAATAAAGTTTTGGTAAACCTTGATGATGTCAATAACCGTGGATGGTATCTTTGTTACATTGTTATTGGCAGGTGAAACAAACATTCCCTTCCCTGAGAAGTGGAACTTTGCACGTAAGCTTCTATTTACTTTTCCATGTCTACTTTTAGAGATTTTGATTTTCTGTTTAATCTCATCCCTTGTTGGTTTTTTGTAGCAACCATGGGAGATGTGGAGCCTATTCCCAACTTTCGTGGTTGGGTAGATTCAATTTTAAAAGCTACTCCCAAAGAGGAAAGAACTTGGAATTATATTTCATCTCTTCATGATTGGAAAGTGAAAACACATGGTATGTATGTTTTTATTTTAAATACATACGGTAAACCTATTTTTTTATAAAATTGAATTTATTTCCCTTTTTTTTATACCAGGGTTTGGCATGAGAGGGATGGTGCCTGAGGTAGCTTTAGTTATGCATACTGTTGCCAACGTTTCTCTTGATTTGGACAAGACTAAAGCTTTGATAGTAGCAAAGAGAAAGTATTGGCAGTTGATGCTCATAATGAGGAAGAAGGTGGAACCTCGTTGTTATCTAGGCCAAGAGCAATGAGACGTGTTATTGTAGAGAGTGAGATTGAAGATACTCGTGCTCGTGCCTCCCCTACCGAGCCTGTTCTGATTGATGAAGATGTTGCACCAGGAGATCTTAGTGAATCTGTTCACTGTCTCTCTGTTGGTGATTTCGAAGGTGGAATGCCTGATCCTATTCTAAATGAAGTTCCCCTATCTTCCTCAATTCCCATTTCTACTATATCTTTTATATCATCTCCAACCGTAAGTGTTTCTGATCCTATGTTGACTTCTTTTACTCCTTCACTTATGGTGAGTGCTTCCATTCTCGTGCCAATTTCAGCTCTCGTGTCTACTCCTTCTGTTTCTATTTTGACTCCCGTACCTCCTACAATTTTTACCTCTTCTACAACTCCTCCTTCCACTGCCCCTTCTTCCTCTGTCTTGCATTCGGAAACTGGCCCGAGTAACAGAGGTATGGCTATGAGAAAAGTCACACTTGAAGTACCTGCTACTCATAGCCTTTTGAGGAAGACTGGTAGTGCTGATGTTTGGTTTGAGCCTTTAATTGGAGATGTAGAAAGGAGTAAGATGCAAAGCCATAGTTGCTTGACTTTGATGAATGATATAGTTCATTCAACCTTGAAGGTAACTTCTTTTAATTTGGGCATTCGCTTTCTTGTTACTTTAGGTTCTTATTTTTGTGTCTTATATTTGTAGGCTAACCTTATTGGTACTGTGCTAATGGGAAGGGTTACTTCTTTAGAAAGAAAAGCTTGAGAGACTACAAAAGCCATTGAAGAAGCTCAACTTGAGGCTCAAAATTGGAAGGAGCAATATGAAGGTGCTTTAATGAGCATTAATGAACTACGAGATGATAAAGCCCATTTGAAACAACAAAATTGTACTTTATCCGCTGACTTAGGGATATCCCAGGCCGTCTTAAGTCATATCAAAAAGGATAAAGATACTTTGAGTGAATCGTTGCCAAGGGCGAATGAAGAAATCAATGGGCTCAAAGCACTTATGAAGAAAAAAGAAGAATATATCAGAGAGCTAGAGCAGAGCTTGAATCAAACTCGGGTTGACTTGAAGATTTCCTCAGATAAAGTTTGCGCTTTGGAGAGTTCCAACACCACACTCAAGACTTCCCTTAATTCCCAACTAGCTGAGCAAGAGTTAATGAAAAACTCCCCTGCTATATGGGAAAAGGATTATGAAAACTTGGAGAAGGAATATAATTCTCTTGCGGAGAATTTCAATTATGAGGTCAATTGGGCTTTTCTAAGATCGTGACGTGATGCTTTATTGGATGTTACACAAGAAAATTTTAACTTACAATCTGAGTTAGCCAAAATTTTAGATGCGATTGAAAATAATAACCAACCTGTTGACACTCCTGAGCAACCAATTGATATTTCTTATTCAGCGTGTGGAACTCCTGAAGCAACAGAGCCGGTGGATTGTGAAGCTGTTACTAGAGCGACTGAAGTGGTGGTTCGAGTGACCTAGGGTGAATCATTTTCAACACAACCTACGGGACTTGAGGTTCCCGTGGCTACTTCTTCCCTTGATGATATTAACACCCCGAGCTTGGTTAAAACTGCTCCTATTGTAACTTCTGATGTTCCAACTCCTCCAGTAACCAGTTAGAAATGTTTCAGTCTTTCTTTATGTTTGGTGGTATAATCCTTTTTAAAGTATTTTTCTGATGAAGTCCCTAGTTTCCATAATGGGGCATTTGTTTAAAGACAATTATATTTTAATGACTAAGTTTCCTTTTCCTTTAGTCTTTTATGTTTAGAGGTTTTTAATTAATGCCTCTCTGTGTTCTATTCTTGCCTATTTTCGTGTTTAGGACATGTATAATAGCTTTGCATTTTTATCCTTTGAAAATGCTTTATGATTCATCTCACGGAATATCAACATGAGGTTTATAAAAAGAGGGCCCTTTTTATATATCGACACTTAATGAAGAAGACGTCGCAACTTCATAACGGTGTTATGATGCGATGAAAGAAATAGGAAACACATATTTTTTGTATGAAACAACTTTGACAAGTTTTTATTCATGAACTTGAGCAAACTTTCGAATGCTACATGCATTATAGTACGTCTATAACCTCATCGCAACTATTTTTCTTGTAACATATTTCTTTATATAAAATACACAAAAAATTTTATTGTAACCTGTTTTAGCACATAATCATAGCCTTATCTTTATATATTTAGAAAGGGTTTGGAAAGTGTTCGTAACATTTGAAAAATGTTTTATGTAAACCAACATTGAAGAATGTTTTATGCTAAGTGACTTCATTTTCCTTGCAACACTTGGCTATTTACAGCTGAAACTTGATACGTAGCTATTCGCGGCTGAATCTTGATATGTGACTATTTGCATTTGAATTTTGGTCAACTTTTGCTTGATACCTGTATCTCTTTTTTTTTCCTGCACAATTGCTTGATACCCGTATTTGTTTTTCTGCACTAAGCTATGTATAATGTATAGTCCCCCGAGTGTTTAAGCGTTGAATAATGAAGCCTTGAACACTTGTTTAGTCCTCACATGTTGGTACTTTTCCTGAAACAGAAAATATACGGGACTCGGAGGTACAATTTTAGATGAAGAATGCCTAACCCGCATGTATTTCCATCAGATTGATATAACTCTAGGCTTAGAATTTAAGGATATTCTATTTTGCCTTGCAGGTTGTGGCTCATCATTTGGCACGGGTTAGGGTTTTTGCCTAGCATCTAAAATTGTTAGTAAAACTTTAATAATTTAAAAGAAAAGAATTTAACATGAAGATACCTGACCATGTCCACTTCCTTAAAAGTAATACCTTTTTAAATGGAAAACATTCCAATGTGAAGGTAGAAAGTTGCCATCCATAGTCTCTAGCTCATACGCACCTTTTCTTACAACGTTACGGATTTTATATGGTCATTCCCACGTTGGACTTAGCTTTCCTGAATTAGCAGTCTTTGTAGATTGAAACACCTTTTTAAGCACAAAGTCCCCAGTTTGGAAGAACCCGAGACATGCTTTCTGGTTATAGTATCGTTCAATCACTTGTTTTTGAGCAGCCATCCTTATCAATGTTGTTTCTCTCCTTCCTTCAATCAAATCAAGATTGACTCGTAACTCTTCGTTGTTCGAGTCCTCTGTTGTTTGAACATATCTTATACTTGGTTCTCATATTTCTACTGGAATCAGGGCTTCTGCACCATAAACCATCAAAAATGGTGTTTCGCCCGTACTTGTTTTCGTAGTTGTTTGATAAGCCCACAACACAGTTGGTAGAACTCCAGGCCAATTGCCTTTTGAATCTTGCAACCTTTTCTTTAAATTGTTGATGATTATCTTGTTTGTAGATTCCGCTTGTCCATTACCCACCATATGATATGGTGTTGATGTTATTCTTTTTATTTGCCAACTTTAAAAGAATTATGTAATTTGTGCTCCTATAAACTGCGGACCATTATCGCACACAATTTCCTTTGGTACCCCAAAGCGGCATATTATATTTCTTCAATGAAAGTCTTTAACTTCTTTTTATCGTACCTGTTTAAATGCCCCTGCTTCTACCTATTTAGTGAGATAATCAATAAGCACAAGTCGAAACTTTACTTGTCCTTTTGCCTGAGGTAGTGGACCCACGATATCCATCCCTCATTTCATAAAGGGCCATGGAGCTATGATTGGGTGTAGTAATTTAGTTGGCCTATGCATATTGTTTCCATACCTTTGCAAGTACTTGGGATTTGATAGCAGTTCTAGGTTGATAAATTATTTCATATTCACTTAATTCTATATACCATTTTTCTAATCTACCTGACAGTTCATGTTTATGCAAAATATTTTGTAATGGAAAAGCTCTAACTACAATAATAGGATGACACTGAAAATAAGGCCTTAATTTCCTAGATATAATTAAAGTTAATGCTAACTTTTCCAGTTGCGGATACCTTGTCTCAGCATCTAATAAAGTCTTACTTACATAATAAATAGGAGATTGTTTACCTTGGTCTTCACGAACTAAAACAACACTTACCGCTACTTCAGAAAATGCCAAGTAAATAAGTAACTTCTCGTCTTCTTTTGGTTTCGCCAATAGAGGGGGATTTGACAAATAGATTTTCAAATCCTTAAGAGCTTGTTGGAAATCTTCATTCCACTCGAAATAATCCTGCTTTTTAAGTGCCGAGAAAAATTTGAAGCATTTTTCTGATGATTTAGAAATAAACCTCCCTAGGGTTGCGATTCTTCCAATCATTCTTTGAACCTCCTTTTTATTTGTAAGGATATCGGGTATTTCTTCGATTGCTTTAATCTGAGAAAGATTTACCTCAATACCACGGTTAGAAACAAGAAAACCCAAAAATTTACCCGAGGCTACTCCAAATGCGCATTTTTATGGGTTGAGTTTCATATTGTATTTATGCAAAATTTCAAATGTGACAGATAAATGTGAAATATGATCAGTACAATGCTGGGTTTTGACGAGCATATCATCAATATATACCTCCATAATTTTTCCTAAATGCTCTTGAAATATTTTAGTGACTAACCTTTGATAGGTCGCACCAGCATTTTTTAGACGAAAGGGCATTGCTTTATAACAGTAACTCCCCCGGTCTGTGATGAAAGAAGTCTTTTCTTTATCATCGGGGTGCATTTTAATTTGGTTGTACCCCGAATATGCATCTAAAAAACTTAAAAGTTCATGACATGCAGTTGCATCTATAATTTGATCTATATGGGGTAAAGGAAAAGAATCTTTTGGGCAAGCTTTATTTAGATCTGTGTAATCCACACAAACTTGTCATTTACCATTCTTCTTAGGTACGACCACCGTATTGGCTAACCAATTAGGATATTTTACCTCGCGGATTGACCCAATTTCTTGTAATTTTTGAACCTCATCTTGAATTACTTGATTCTTGAAAGCTTCTTACTTTCTTTTCTTCTGCTTGATTGAAGCAAAAGATGGATCCACGTTGAGTTTATGAGTCATTACCTCCGGTGGTATACCTGTCATATCAGCATGGGACCAAGCAAACCAGTCTCCATTAGTTTTTAAAAATTTAATTAACATACCTCGCATATCTGGCTTTAGATTAACCCCTATGTAAACTTTTCTTTCAGACCATTGCTCAAATAGTACTACTGCTTCGAGCTCCTCTATTGTCGTTTTGATGTTTTCGTTTTCTTCAGGTTCCTGAATTACATCAGGTCTCGAGTCTAAGTCCGTTTTTTCAGTTAAAGTTTGATTGCTGACGCCTCCAACTGTTCCTACGGTACTCATATCTATCACATTGTTGATACTCCTGGCTGTTTGTTGATCCCCTCGAATTTGACATATTCCCCGGGACGATGGAAACTTGATAACTTGATGTAGAGTTGATGGGATATCGTCCATATCATGAATCCATGGTCTCCCCATAATTATGTTATAGGTCATTTCAATCTCAACTACCTGAAATTTAGCTTTTTTAGTAATACATGCAACATAAGTTGTTAGGATTACTTCACCTTTTGTTATCATACTTGAATTGTCTAAGCATGACAACGTATATGCTTTGGGTATCATTCTATCTTCAGCTTGCATTTCCCGCAGCACCCTTAGCAAAATAATGTTGACAGAACTTCCTGGATCAATCAAAACTCGTTTTACATTAGTATCGTATACAAGTAAGGATATAACTAGTGCATCATTGTGAGGAGTAATTATTCCTTCCGTATCTGCATCATCAAAACTCATGCTTTCATGCTCTAAGGTTTGGCGTACTCGCTTCCTGTGTGTAATAACCAATTTAAAAATCTTATTTGAGGTCGTGTACTTTACTCCGTAAATATCCTCTCCTTCATTGATGATATTCACTGTTCTTTTTGGCGATGGTGGTTTTGGTGCAAGAGTATCTTCACGAGATTGCCGTGGAGAAGTTTGGGGAGAACAAATTACATCAATATTGTGTAAATCCCCTTGGGTTTGGTTTTCAGCAGCATTGTTAATGTTGTTGTTGATGTTTGACGTGACGTTAACTATGGTTAGATTGTGAGTAAGAATAGATTATCAGATTCCCGGTAACAGAACCAATTTATTTAATCAAAATATGAAATTTCGATTAAAACTAGAATATAAGATAAGAAATCGAGTTACTGATAATCAAGAGACCAAAAAATATAGTAGGCTTTCGATAATAAGAATAAACAACAAAGAAAATTGTATTTCAATATGATGTCAGTAATCAATCATGTCCTTACAGTTGATGAGACTTTCTCCTTTTATAGTTGATTCTATGTAAAGAAATAATACCTAAGCTTTAATGAGACAATTACGAGTAATAGATGTCATTAAATAAGCCGTTACATAATCATTACCATTAAATACCTTTTTTCTAACGTATCAGGTACTTTAATACTTGAATTTGGACTCATTTTTGTCTTGAGATCCATGTTTTAAATATTTTTCAATCGGTTGGCCTTAAATGTCTTGAATTGATACGAGATACGTGTCTAAATTGCTTTCTGTATCTTTTGTCATTAGAATTGCATCCCATTTCGCTCTAAACAGGTACGAGACTCGTATCTGAATTACGCCTCGTACCTAATTCTTCTCCTCGCGTCTTTTATTTAATTGTTGTCCGTTGACCCTTTGATTGATCCACGTGTCATGCCACGTCATAAAAACTTTTTTTTCCCAAAACACTAACCAAGAAATTTCCGAAACCTATACTTTATTTATGGTGTGAAATTGAACTGTAAATAAAAAGTCGAAAGAATCAAATTAAAATTGACATTGATCTTAATTATTATAGGTCCTGTATAATTTTTCTGCCTTTATTTTTGGAGTATCGTTGCCACGAATCCACGATAACTACGAATAACTTAGATTAAAAGTTTATGTAAAGATTTTTGTGTGAAATGAGTACGTAATAAATAATAATAATAATTGGTATCGAGTATATTACAATAAAAAGTATTTTCATACGTTACTCATTATAAATGTACTATCTATTACTCCTTTTACTGAATTCTCATATGGTTTTGAATACGTCTCTTGTTTTTACTTAATTTTACTTTAAATTCTTTGGCCTTTATATTGTGTTTCTCATTTTTATTTAAAATCTAAGCTTTATATTAATATTTATTATTTTTAAAATTTATATGTTTGATATTAACTTTTTATTTATAACTGAAACATATTTTAATAATTTTTATATGTAGCTTTTAAAAAAGTTGTGCTCAAAGATTAAAAGTTTTAAACTAACTAAATTTTGTAAATTTAATCCTTCTTTGGATTACATATAAATATGTCACTTCAACCCCGGTCGTGATGGCGCCCAACACATTGCTAGGCAAGCCCGACAATTTCAACACCCTTAACCAATTAACCACATTTCATGATTTAATTTAACACAAATAATTTACTAAGTCTTAATAATGAAAATCCAAAATAAAGTTATAACATGTGGAATCTCACATAGAATCACTACTGCACATCCCGAAAGATCCGGTGTCACAAGTCTGAGCCTCTAATATATGAGTGTCAACCTACTACATAATGTTCTGAAGAAATGCGGAATAAAAATAAATAGGATATATGGGAAGATCATGAATGCGGACGTCATACAGCTACCTTGATGCTATCGGATGTGATGCTCGACAGAGAAAGTCTCACTCAGCCTCAGTGGGTGTTGATAACTATGAGTTTAACATGTGTTATACCCATTCTCTCCTAAGCTTTGTGCGTGAATTGCCATAAATTAGTCCCAAAATACTTACAAGTTGCGCTTGATTCCAGGTTTGAACGATAAGATGAAAAATGTCAAAGATCGGCTCGAAACGGAGTGAAATCTGCCAAGTATGAAAGTCAAGTGAAGTGGGTATCAAAGAGACCCAGCACGGACCACACTGCTTTGCCACGCGGTCCGCGCCTGAGGTGGTTCAGAGACTAGAATATGCAAAGGCAAACCCACACGGCCGCGCACCAAAATAGTGCGGTCCACGTGGATGAGATTCAGAGGCTTGATATTTTTGCCAAGTTCACCACGCGGACGCACCCCATTTATGTGTGCTCTGCCCTCCTCAGTTAGAGCGGCCACACTACTTTTTTGTGTGCTCTGCGCCCCCAGCTTCAGAAGTGAGTAATTGAAGACCAAGACCCCTACGCAGCCGTGCTGCATTTCTGTGTGGTCCGTGCCAGCCCCGCATGGGTATTTTTGGCCAGTTTTTTTAGCCTAGTATAAATAGAATATTTTAACAATTTTAGGTTAAGAATTGTATCAGATATAGCTTATGCGCTCGTGAGACTTAATTTTTAGCCTATTTTGGGCATTTTCATCTTATTTTATCGTGGATTCTTGTAGTTAACATTGTAGTTAATTAATATGGCGATTTTATCTACTATTTCTTCAATTTCTGTTCCTATTATGTCTAGATAGGCACATTAGCTACGGTTGTGGCTTAACCCTAGTATGGGTAATTATTGGGTGTGATTGTTTAATGCTTGAATGATGTTTTGTGTTTGCTATTTGGGTTAATTTTGTGGTTTAATTAGGATTTGGTGGTTGCAAACACTAAGTCTAGTTTAGTGGGTCTTGACTCTTCTTAAGAAAGAGTGTTTATGACTCCAAAATTGACCCAACAAGGAATTGGGATGGACCCATGAGAATGGTAGTCCCAATTAATGGGTTAAACCTCGAGAGTGTAATTACCCAACTTGAACCCTAAGTTGCTTGGGCATATTGACCTACCCAATAGGTCTCAAGAGAGTCGGTTGGGCAAAATCACTTTCTCTATCGAGAGGTGTGAGAGAGTGCAATTGTGCAACGGTTATAGCATAAGCCCCATAATCATCATTCTTGTATTAGGAATCTTTACCCGTTACTTAACCACCTAGGTAAATGACAAGACCCTCGTATTTTTCTCTATCTTGAATACAACCTAGAATAAATATTTTAGCATAACTTAGTGTTAATTAGTAGATATTAAATTGTAGATAATTATAAAAATCCAAAAATGG
Source organism: Nicotiana noctiflora (assembly GCA_032618575.1). Lineage (NCBI taxonomy): Eukaryota > Viridiplantae > Streptophyta > Magnoliopsida > Solanales > Solanaceae > Nicotiana > Nicotiana noctiflora. The sequence goes on along the minus strand of JASVEL010001347.1, from coordinate 90,768 downwards.
TAAAAGTACAATTAGGAATCAAAACGTATTTCTAGACTAAATAATTACTCAACTTCCTTTCTGGCTCCCTGTAAAAATTGACCTCGATAACACTATTGGGTAAAAGTATTAGCGCCCACTCTTCCTAAGGTTGAGTCTGTTGCGATCACTTTTTGGCGTCATTGCTGGTGAGCTTACGGTGTTGACTATTTGCGTAGCTAGTTTTATGTTTTGATTCTCTTTCCTTCTTTTTACTACCGTTATTTGTTTCGATCCATCGTGTACATATGGCTCTAAACAGAAATGTCCTTCTTGACAATGTGGTCGCGGGGGAGGAGGTTGATGGTGTTGAAAAAGATGTGCTTCAGTTAGCACAAGTACCACGGAGAGGTAGAAATGCTAATGTAAATCCTAATGATCAAATCCCAGACCCTCCTACGCCTCCACCAAGAGTAGCTCCAAGGGTTCTTCTAAACCAGGGTTATGCAAGTGCCATAGTTCCTCCTCGAATCCAGGTGGGGAATTTTCGAATCACCAATGTTATGTTGATACTTCTCAATCAAAGAGGATATTTTATGGGTGCCTCTGATCAAAATGCATACAAGCACTCGAAGGGGTTTGTAGATACTTACTGGGGGAGTAAGCAAACCAATGTGTCCGAGGATGCTTTGAGATTGAGGCTTTTCCTGTTCTCTCTTCGAGGTAAAGCGCTCGATTGATTAGAAAGGTTACCAAATCATTATATCACCACATGGGACGAATTAGCAGACAAATTTATTGCAAAGTTCTTTTCTCCAAGTCATATGGCGGCGCTCCGTGATGAAATTTTGGCTTTAAAACAAGAGCCAACGGAACCCTTACACTAAATATGGGAGAGATTTAGAATTTTGGTCAAAGAATATCCAAATAATAATATGAATGATGTGATGATTCAACAAATGTTATATAGCATCAACACAATAAACCAATGTATTATGAACCAATTGGCAGGTGGAAATTTTATGAAACTCCCGTACAATGAAGTTTGTGATGTGTTATATGAAATGGCTGATACTTCTTCGGCATGGCAAAGCCGGGAAATGTTCCTCAAGGTGATCCTAATGTCATACGTTTTCAAAAGGAGTTGCATGACCACGACCAAGCCATTGTCGAACTGACAACAACGATGAACCAATTGGCGAAGGCACAATTGCAACAAGTTGAAAACTTGCGCCCAGTCAATGCCATGGAAGGAGTGAATATGATGAAAAGAATGCAAAGAGGGCAACAACCTCAATGAAATTGTGACAACTATAATGATGGTAGTGGTTATTCAAATGAGTGCTATGATGAGCAGAGTAAGGATTGTGAATATGTTAACAACTATCAAGGAAATAGAGGAAACCAAGGCAATCAACAATGGCGATCCCAAGGGAATTGGAGTAATCAACAAGGAGGTGGAAATTGGAATAACAATAATCAACAACAAGGCAGTGGAAATTGGAATGGGAATAACCAAAACAACAATTGGGGAAATCAAGGCAACAATGGTGAAAATTGGAATGAAAACAGCAACAACAATTGGAATAATAACAATGGTCAATGGGGTGGAACAACAATGGTGATCAAGGTAATCGGGGGCAAGGCTTTCAATGGCCTTCGATGTTTCAACAACCAAACAACCGCCACCATTCCAATCTCACGGGTTGAGTTATTCGGGTAATAAATTTGGGAGAATTGAGGTTATGTTTGAACAAATGATGAACATGAACCAAGACTCTGATACGCAATTGGCTTTACACAACACTTCCATCCGTAACTTGGAGGTGCAACTTAGTCAAATTTCACAATCCTTAAATACTCGCCCAAAGGGTGCTCTACTAAGTGACACGGTAGTAAACCCTAAGGGTGGGCACAACAACCATATGATAGCGGTGACCATACGAACTGGAAGAGGCGGTGATGTGCATGCCTCAAGAGAGAATCAAGTCATGGTGGATAAGGATGAGTTGCGTGATGATGATATGCCTAAGGAGGTTGATGATGTTGATGAACCAAGTGCGAGAAACGATATGTGAATTGACCTTCATGAGGTTGAGGAGGAGACCCAAGAGGACGTGAACCTGTCTAGGGAACACGTTATAGATATGCCCGAGCCGGTGGTGCCCAAAGCTAAGGCACCCTTACCTAGGCCTCCTCCGCCATATACTCAACAATTAGCTAAGAGAAAGAGTTATCACAAGCTCAAAAAGTTCATAGACATGATGAAGACTCTTACAATCAACATTCCCTTGGCTGAAGCACTTGAGCAAACGCCGAGGTATGCCTAATTCATGAAAGTGTTGGTAACAAAGAAGAGGTCCATGGATTGTGAGACAATACCTATGACGCATCAACTGATTTCAATTATGCATTCCTTGGCCCCAAAGTAAGAGGATCCTAGAGCTTTCACTATCCCATACACCATTGGAAGTGCCGACCTCTCAAAAGCCCTTTGTAACTTAGGGGAAAGTATAAACTTGATGACATATTCAGTCTTTAAAACCTTGGGAATTGGTCAACCATGAGAAACCTCTATTAGGCTTTAAATGGTAGACTTGTCAATGAAAAGACCATTGGGTAACATTGTTGACGTCCTTATGCGAGTGGATAAATTCATTTTGCCAGCTGATTTTGTCATTTTGGATTGTGAGGTGGACTTTGAAGTCCCAATTATCCTTGGTAGAACTTTCCTAGCTACAATTAAGGCTTTGGTCGATGTCGAGGCGGGAGAGATGACCTTCTGTTTTGGTGATGAAAAGGTGGTTTTCCCGGTGTGCAAGTCTATGAAGCAACCTAATAGCACCGAGGTGTATTCCTTTGTCGACATTGTCACAGTAGTGACAATGGATGATACAAGTTCTGTGATTAATGTGAAAGATCCACTCGTGTCCGCACCTCTAGATCGTGAGATGTATGATGATTCAAGTAGTGTGATGTGTATTGATATTATGCATGCCATGGAATTGTGTGAACCCAGTAAGTTGTCATTGGACCTTTATGAATGGGAAACTCCTCTAGACAAGCGGGCAAGTGTGGTCCCTCTGGTGTTAGAAATGAAACAAACTGAGCTACACATGTGTCTACAAGTTTTTGAACCTGATGCTCTCTTGGAGGATGATGCAAAACTGTGTTTGAACCATGGAAGGGGGTTAGACAATATGATACAACAAGTGGTACTCTACCCAGCTCCCGACAATCCTTGGACTCCCCTAGATCATTTTAGACAAATGAAGGATGAAAAGACCGTAGTGGCAAACTTTCATGCGGTGAAGTGTGTAGAACAATCAGTTCCAGGGTGGCAAGGTCGCCAGAAGGATGGAATTTTGAACAAAGTGCTCCGTCAGCATCACTATCCACTACCATTTACGGACAAAATGATAGGTTACCTTGGTGGGCGTGCTTTCTACTATTTCTTGAAGAGTTTGATGAGAGCCATATGGTGGCGATTCCTTATTTGAAGTGATATGATGGTAACATGCATCATGTCGCGATGCTAAATCAGGCGCTTCTTGGGAGGCAACCCATATTTTTTTTTCCTTTTGTACATTAGGATTTTTGAACCATAGTTTGTGAGATGTTACAGGGATAATGTTGAACCAGTGCAGAACAAAAGTAAAAAGTATTCAGGTCTCTGAAGTTTGCCTACGCGGTCGTGCACCAAAATAGTGCGGTCCACGTAGGCTGGTGAAATAGGAGATGAGTCTTGAAGTTAGCTGCGCGGTCCGCATGATGTTTTTATGCGGTCCACGCATGAGAAGCCTAACATACATGCTCTCTAAAGTTTCCCATGCGACCACGTGACAAACATCGCGGTCCGCGTAGGCTGTTCAGTCAATTGAGAATGCTGGAAATCCAAAACGGTCTGCGGCCATTTCTGTACGGTCACGCTGGTGGGTAAATGATGGGTCCCGTGGTATTTTCTATAAATAGGGACCTTAGGCTTTATTTTAACCGTTTCGCCAATTTTCTATCTAAGCTCGCAATTTTCATTGTTCATTAATAAAATTGCTTCAAGTAGTTAAACTTTCACAATCCCTAGTAACATTCCTCACTAATATCATCCATAGTTTAATTTTTAATTATTTTATTTGATTCTTATTAGTATAACTTCTTATTTTCTTCTTTCTCTCTTGGTTTAAACTGTTATGGTAGATTTTGTGTGTTTATGTTAAACAACGGGCATAAATTCTTGATTAGTAAATGAGTAGGGATAATTAGGACCTATAATTTGAACAAAAATTGGACTTAAATGCAAATTCCCATACTCAGTTAATTATTAGCCCTACGTGGCCGCGCGTCCTTTATGCGCTAGCCGCGCCTTCTCTTTGTTGTGTGCTAAGTATCATCTGCGTGGTCCGCGTAGCATTTATGCATGGTCCATGCTAGCCCAGCACGGCCGTGACCCAAATTAGTGCGGACCGTGCTGATAAGGTTAAGAGAGTGTGTGTTTGGAGTCATTTACAAGTGCGATCCGCATTCTTTTTTTGTGCGGTACATGATGAACCAATGCGGCCGCGGTCCAAAATAGTGCGGACTGCATTGGTAAGTTCAGTAAGGGGTGTTACTTGAACCTCTCAAGCGCGACCCGCTCTCCAGTTTTGGCGCGGTTCACGCTATCTCGGCGCAACCGCATGACACTTTTGCGCAGTCCAAACCCCTTTTATTCTATATCCTTTATTCTATACCATGCATTACGGTTTCATCCAATCCACTACATATGTTTCAACTAATAATGTTAGACTTTTCTCTGCAGATAATGGTTAAGAAAAGAGGCGAAAAAGAATAATAACAACCCGGGAGGGGTGGTTCCTCCTGCGGGGGAAAAGGGAAGCGGATAGTTAAACTCACTCCTCAGGCTCATGAGAATATTAAAAGACCCACAAGATAATACGGGAAGCTGATAGAGCTGCTTCCCACTCTTCGGGGAGTGAGTATGCACCATCAAGGAGCATCGCTTTAGAGTCCGCTCCAACAAACATGTATCTTCCGCTCCAATTGCATGACTCCCCATCACTTCACCCACCTAAAAAGGGTGGTAAATATAGTTTTGGACTCGTCTGATGAGTCCGTAGCTAAATGTGCAGAAGAATACTTTACCTCCCCCATAACTTCATTATCCGGGGAGAGCGGAGGATACGGTGAGGGGATGCGCCCCAAATTGGTGGTGTAGATAGAACAAGGAAACCGAAAGCATGGGCTGATAGATTTGTAAGTGAAATAGCCTTCCATAGATTTAGAGAGTGGTGGCCCAAAAGAAAATTGATTATGGAGAGGCAGTTTATTGATTCCGATCTTGTTCCTCTCAACCCACATGTGCAAGCACAATTCTATACTAGAGAGGGTTGGGGTTTCTTCAAGTAACGTTGTATAGTCGCTAATCAACATATGGTGAAAGAATTTTACTATAATGTTCATCATGTGGTGAAGGAATCAAAGGTGACACATGTGCGGGACAAAGTGGTGATGTTTGATGGGAAGTCACTGGATGAGTTTTTGGGGTTCAACGAAGATGACGAAACCCAATACTTAGAAAAGCTGGCAATGAAAGAATAGGGTCGTCCTTGATTGGCATATCACTTGGCAGCCCTGGGCACAGTCCCAGTTTGGTTGCAAGTAGGGGAGAAGATTTTGAGAAACACGTTCAGTTTTGAAGCCAAGGGTTGGTTGACTTTTGTGTGTAGTAGGCTTGACCTCACCACCCATGATTGTGAGCACGTGATTTTTGCCTTACATGAGAAAAGAGAGACCATCTGTGGAAAGAGCATCATCCCCATCAAGTGTCAACGGTGCTCCCAAAAGTTCGAGGGAGGCCAAGCAACTGAAAGAGAAAAGGAAAATGGCCCCCAACAAGAGTGGCACGACCACTCACTGCGTTTTGAAACTAACAATTTTTCTTTGATTTAAAGCAGGAAAATAGGGTTCATCGGAAGAAAAGCATGCCACGAAGAAGGTCATCAAACTGGGGCAGAAAATTTTCTCCGATTGCAAAAATTTTCTTGAAAGCAAAACACCCAGTGGACAAGGATAGAAAATAACACGAGATTTCGGGAAAGGCCCGTTCCGGGCATAATAGTGTGGAGAGAGGCCAGACAACACGAGGGGTGATCTTCGAGCCTGGTATCATCCCCAGCAGTCGTTGGAAAATGAAACACTAACTCTGAGATTCCCCCAGCAGCATTATATCCCATAAGCTTTTCGAGGAGGCCAAAACGTGAGTCCCAGAGGAGGTTTGAGAAGAAGGAAGAAGAAAAGGGGTCCCCCACCAGGGTAATCCTCAGTTAATGACTTTTCAACCCCCGGCGAGTCCGAGAGAGAATGAGGGGCGAAGGAAATAAAGAATACTTCCCCAGCAGCATCATCACTGGCAGGGGAGTAAACAGTTCCAAAGATATCTCCAGCAGCCAAAGGAAAATATCACGACCCAGTGGGAAAGCAATTCCAAGACGAGGTAATCCAGAAGAAAAGGGTAGCCCAAGAGACGATGCAGGAAGAAGAAAATGGTACAGGAAACGAAGGAAGGCGATAAGGATGGGATGAAATTAGGAAGTTGTAGTTGAAGTCAGGAAGCCCGCCTGAAGAATGGAGTGGCGATTTAGTTTTAAAGTTGTTGTTGAAGTCAGGGAGCCCGCCTGAAGAATGGAGTGGCGATTTATTTTAAAGTTGTTGTGGAAGTCAGGGAGCCCGCCTGAAGAATGGAGTGGCGATTTATTTTAAAGTTGTTGTTGAAGTCAGGGGAGCCCGCCTGAAGAATGGAGTGGCGATATATTTTAAAGTTGTTGTGGAAGTCAGGGAGCCCGCCTGAAGAATGGAGTGGCGATCTATTTTAAAGTTGTTGTTGAAGTCAGGGAGCCCGCCTGAAGAATGGAGTGGCGATTTATTTTAAAGTTGTTGTTGAAGTCAGGGGAGCCCGCCTGAAGAATGGAGTGGCGATTTATTTTAAAGTTGTTGTTGAAGTCAGGGAGCCCGCCTGAAGAATGGAGTGGCGATTTATTTTAAAGTTGTTGTTGAAGTCAGGGAGCCCGCTTGAAGAATGGAGTGGCGATTTAGTTTTGAAGATGTAGTTGAAGTCAGGAAGCCCGCCTGAAGAATGGAGTGGCGATTTAGTTTTGAAGATGTAGTTGAAGTCAGGAAGCCCGCCTGAAGAATGGAGTGGCGATTTATTTTTTGAAATTGGTTGAGGAAAGCGGTTGAGTACAACGGATATCCCCAGCGTGAGTCCAAGTTTATAATCAAAAGGAAGGCAACGAGGATCAGAAAGATGGTTCAGACTTCGAAGGAGAATAGTTCAAAGATCACGAAGAAGGGACCAATGGTCGGAGTTCGGCAATCAAGATAAGCCGAAATAACGATTGTCAGAAGAGAAGAATCACGTGAAGGAACATCAGAGCCGGCAGGATGGCAAGGAACATGACAAGATCAAGTCGAAAGATAGATAAGAATTGGCAATACTGTAACTTAGTCTAGCTTCTTATTTTTGTTTAGCACGGTGTAATAAGGAGATCGGTTAAGCAGTGGCAACAGCAACAACAACAGTAACAACAAGATCACAGCAGTCATGGTAGTCCCAGCTACCAAAACTTCCCGAACTACATTGACCTGATTCCCTTTTAGCCAGGGATATGTAGGAGACCTTCTGAAGCAAAGGTTCGGTCAAAATTTTCCAAAAAAATGCTCATACGGAGTGCTCAAACGGGCAAAAATCGCTCGTGTTTGCTCAAATATCTTTGCACAAAAACTCTTCGTGTTTACGCGCAAAGAGGGGCAGCTGTGAGCACGTGATTTTTGCCTTACATGAGAATTACTCCCAAAAGATTCAAAATAAAATGGTTTTGTGTTACATCTGATTTTTTTTTGTCGACTTCGAGCATTAGCATTGGTATGGGTGTGTTTGTTTAGCTAGAAAATACAAAAATATAGGTATATATAAATACGCATTGCATATTCGGGGATTAATTAAGCGTTCATAAGAATAAAGTGGTCATAGGAATTAATCGTAAGAAAATCACGGAAGATGTGCATTTTTGTTTCTTGGTCATCATGTGATTTCGTTTGAATATGTAAGTTGTGTTAGTTGTTAAGTGTTAACTAATAAGGTGTAATCCCATTTCCTTTAATTTGATTTGTTGAGTTGGCTTTGCAGTTAATTGAGGGTTATTTAATAAAGTTGAGAAGTGGCTGAAAATGCAAAGGAAATCAGGCCCAAATCGACCATTGGCCCAGTCTAGAGACCTGGCCTCAGAAGCGTCCGAATGACGTCGTCCCAGGCTTTCCATTGGGACCGTTGATCAAACAGATCTAACGGTCAAGTTCATCTCTAGCATCGTGGACACGACACCATCTCAGGTGTTTAATCTGAGCCGTCCACTTTCCTTTGATCGGACGATCCTAGGCTACTCTCATTAACCCGGTCTGTTTTGATCTGGGGCGATCCATCGTCCAAACGGTGTCGAAGTGAACCCCGTTTTGGTTGTCCTTTAATTGGAAAAACTCTCTTTTATATCTTGCGCCCACGCGGGTCAACGTAAAAAAGAGGTGTGACAATGATCACACAGTTCATATTGCTCGTGTTGTTCTAGTGGCATCTATTACGGTCGGGTTTCCTCTCAATGTGGGAAACATCATGTCTAGGGTGATTTCTACAGTCGGACAGGAGACCAACACCAATTATCCCTTCCCGAACATCTTTCCCTGTACTTTAGATAATTGGAAGTGAAGAAAAAGAAGTATGATGTCAAGGTAGATCCGGTAGCTTCCTACTCATGGTACAGTCAGTTGGGTCCCGACAACCCAAAAAGGTCCAAAAAGACTCAGGATCCACCTCCACTGCAACTGGCCAGTCTGAGGAGCCAACAGTTATTGAGCAGTCCACCGAGCCTTCCACCATCCCTGCTACCGATGAGACATTGCCTCCGGGTCCTTCTACTATTGATGGTGCATCTACTTTAGTTAACCCGGATGTCCCTTCATCGAAGACTCACCGGTTCACTACCCACCAACTTGCTCTATCTTTTGCCAGTTTGAACAACTGGATGTCAGCTACGACATCCAAGTTGTCCAACTTGGCCACTGTCGTTCAGGCACAGTCAGCTCCTGCCACGGTTGAGATTCCTCCTTCCATTGAGGAGATACTGAAGAAGATATTGGCCAACCAGGAAAAGATGATGGCGACACATGATGCTTTGACTAAGGCAGCTGGGACACATAGCACCACATTGAGTAAACTGGCTCGGGAGCACAAGAAATTGAGGAAGCAAAAGGCTCCAAAGGAGTCAGTGATGAAGTTGAGGATGGATGTGGATAAGCTTTAGGCGGATCAGATGCCACTTGAGTTACTCGTTGGGGACCCAACTGTAGATCTAGCAGTAGTTCAGCCATAACAGAATGAGGCTCCCAAGCCAATGAAGAAGAGGAAACTCCCTAACACAGAGGGAGTTGTGATAGAGGTGGCCGAGGTTCAGAAGGGTACCTCCAGTGCTCCACCAGTGGTTCAACATATCCTTGATCCGGCCCATGTCCCAGTAGTAGGTCGGGGACCAGTCTGAGGTTCCTGCCAGTACAGAGGACCAGGAGCCCACTGATCAGCATATGGCAACAGATTAGGCTTGAGGGGCCAGTTTATATCCTTTCTTGTCATTTTTGCTTATTTTGGTAGTTAGCATAGGGGACAATGCCATCTTTTATTCGTCGGGGTGCGCCCTACTATTTTGATTGACATTTGGGATGACTGTATATATTCTCTTTACTTTTAGCAGATTTATATTTGTTAGATGGTTTGTATATAACTTTTCATTTTAGATGTTTTTCAACTTTATGTATATATTCATTATCCTAGTTGTATATTCTACTTCCCTTTTGTACATATTCATTCGGTTTTTCATTTTAACTTTTTTTGTTTTCTATTTTCGTTAAAACTTTTCATTTTTAGTTGCAAATCTAGGCTCGTAGCCTTTATGTTTTGTTTTGTTATTTGTAAAAAGCAATTGGTTTTCTTAATGCCACGGTTCTTTTCAAGGGTAGAGTGTTGTGTGAACCGGGTGGCTCTTCTCAATGATAGATGGAGTGACAACCTTCTTAAGGGTTTGAGTCCATTTTCTTTTTTTCTTTTTTATTTTTTATTTTCAAGTTTTGTAGTTAAGGGTACCTCACGCAAAGCTTCACTTGGGCCTAACACACTTGCCTTTGATCTCATGGTCAAAGACATGATGTTTTGTTTAGGATGTTGAAAGTCATGGCCTTAAGACTCTTGTGTTGACCAAACAATCATCATGTGGTCATTTTGGGCCATTGTGCGCTTGAATCGTAACTAAGGTCGTTGTGGGCCCTCAACTCTGTCTTTATCAATCCTTGAGTGTGTGGTAAGGATTTGAATTGTTAGCCTAAGTATCGAGCCGATGGTCTAGAACTTGACCTGAATGTTTGTTGAGGCGAAATTATAGGTGAAACTTGACTTGAGAAGTGATTATAGGCCCTTGATCCAAATTGCCAAATTTGAAAAATTCTCATGACCTACCAATGAAATGATCCTTAGTTCACCCCTTTTGAGCCTTAAACCTTCTTATTTCACGAACCAAAGATACAATCCTATACCCATTCTCAATGAGACCCTCTCTTGGCACTCAAATCTTTCCTTGAGTAATGACAAATGTCTAAGTTTAGGGGGGGGGGGAGATAAGAAAAGCACCAATGTGGTAAAAAAGCACAAAAGCAAAAAGAAAAGAAAGGCAATGAAAAAGACAAAAAGAATAACAAAAGTGAATAAGAACCAAAAAGGGAATTCAAGGACAACAAAAAGTGAAAAGGTGTGAAAAAATTAGACAAAAGGAGAAATGTATGAATTGCAAAAGAAAGAGTGACAATGTGTCTCTCTAACCCCTTGAAAGAAGTGAAATACTCAAATGAGTCAAGAAAGTATGCCAAAATGAATCAAAAGAAGTGCTTAAGTGAAGATTGAACCTAATTGTACAAACACATGTCCTACCTTTACCCAAAAGCCTTCACAATGACTCCTCAAAAGCTCTATATGATCTTGACTTGAGGGAAGCTAACATTAGTGGATACTTACATAAAGGGCAAGTATATGGTACTTAGAGCCGGACTTACATAAAGGGCAAACATATGGTTGAGGAAAGCGGTTTAGTACAATGGAAATCCCCAGCGTGAGTCCAAGTTTATAATCAAAAGGAAGGCAACGAGGATCAGAAAGATGGTTCAGACTTCGAAGGAGAATAGTTCAAAGATCACGAAGAAGGGACCAATGGTCGGAGTTCGGCAATCAAGATAAGCGGAAATAACGATTGTCAGAAGAGAAGAAGCACGTGAAGGAACATCAGAGCCGGCAGGATGGCAAGGAACATGACAAGATCAAGTCGAAAGATAGATAAGAATTGGCAATACTGTAACTTAGTATAGCTTCTTATTTTTGTTTAGCACGGTGTAATAAGGAGATCAGTTAAGCAGTGGCAACAGCAACAACAGCAGTAACAGCAAGATCACAGCAGTCATGGTAGTCCCAGCTACCAAAACTTCCCGAACTACATTGACCTGATTCCCTTTTAGCCAGGGATATGTAGGAGACCTTCTGAAGCAAAGGTTCGGTCAAAATTTTCCAAAAAAATGCTCATACGGAGTGCTCAAACGGGCAAAAATCACTCGTGTTTGCTCAAATATCTTTGCACAAAAACTCTTCGTGTTTACGCGCAAAGAGGGGCAGCTGTGAGCACGTGATTTTTGCCTTACATGAGAATTACTCCCAAAAGATTCAAAATAAAATGGTTTTGTGTTACATCTGATTTTTTTTTGTCGACTTCGAGCATTAGCATTGGTATGGGTGTGTTTGTTTAGCTAGAAAATACAAAAATATAGGTATATATAAATACGCATTGCATATTCGGGGATTAATTGAGCGTTCATAAGAATAAAGTGGTCATAGGAATTAATCGTAAGAAAATCACGGAAGATGTGCATTTTTGTTTCTTGGTCATCATGTGATTTCGTTTGAATATGTAAGTTGTGTTAGTTGTTAAGTGTTAACTAATAAGGTGTAATCCCATTTCCTTTAATTTGATTTGTTGAGTTGGCTTTGCAGTTAATTGGGGGTTATTTAATAAAGTTGAGAAGTGGCTGAAAATGCAAAGGAAATGAGGCCCAAATCGACCATTGGCCCAGTCTAGAGACCTGGCCTCAGAAGCGTCCGAACGACGTCGTCCCAGGCTTTCCATCGGGACCGTTGATCAAACAGATCTAACGGTCAAGTTCATCTCTAGCATCGTGGACACGACACCATCTCAGGTGTTTAATCTGAGCCGTCCACTTTCCTTTGATCGGACGATCCTAGGCTACTCTCATTAACCCGGTCTGTTTCGATCTGGGGCGATCCGTCGTCCAAACGTTGTCGTCTCTCTTAAGTGAGAGATCCAGGCCATCGATTTTGCTTGATCGGACGGTCGAGATTAAATCACCCCTTTCATATATAAGTCTAATATCCTACCCAGCCCCCCCTAAGCCAAACCCTCACCGATCTCTCTCTAACCTAGAGACCCCTGTAACGCCACCATACTCCGCCGCCCTCCGCCTACCGGAAATCACCTCACGGCGGTTTCGGTAGGCCAAACCTCCCCAAATTTACACCAGCCCTTCTTCTCACCTCCCTCTCCTCGAATCCGGCCTTCGTTGGTCTCGAATCTGTCTCAAACGCGTCGAATATTGGATCGAAGGTCGCCGGGATTTGAAATTCTATCCCAAACCACCCCAAACTCACCCCAAGCCCTCCCATGACCTCCCCCATACCCCTACTAGCGCTGGTTCGGCTCGAATCTTGCCAGAACTGGTCGAGCCCCAAAAACGGCCACATAAACCCTAAAAATCCAAAAAGGGGTCTTCGTCTAAAATTGATAGGGGGTTGAGGTCTAATGGACCTTAATCTAGGTGTTCTCGACCAAGAACACCCCGATTAAGGCCCATTTGGCTTCAACAATTCAAGTCCGAGGTCAAGCCTGGGCCTTTGTTGATTTCAGAGGTATTCCTCCTCTTTTTTGGCTCCGCATTGATTTCTCTGTGTGTTGTTGGTTCATGTTTGTTTATAATTTCTTTTTTAGCATTCTTTCTTTCTATCCCCGGACCCTTTATTTGGTCAATTTCTGTTCTTACTCGTCTTTAATCAGTTGTTAGTTGTTGTGACCATCTTATGTGTTAAATCCGATTAGCTTCATAAGTCTGTTTATTAGCTTTTATGGCAAAAATTGATTGCATATGGAACCACTGTTAGATTGTGTTTATTTGTGATTAGGGATTGTTTGGATATAGCTGTAAGATGACTAATCAGAGGTGGCAGATGTTAGCATTTTAAAATATTTCTAATGCCCTGCACATGAAGCTGGGCACTCCACCAGGTTTGCACTTAGCATTTAAGTTAATTTAAGCCCACACTTAAACAAGACTTAGTAGCTAACACAGAGAATATAATGGGCTGGCAGAGAAGAGTATTGGCAGGGTGGGTCTTCTGATTATTGTACCTTAGAGTGTCATTGGCTTTTCAAGTATAAGTATAAGGTTGAAGAGAATAGAGCAAGACCTTCTTCTCTTTCGAAAACAGTATACATTAGAGAGGGAATTTTAAAAGGGGGAGCATTCTGAAATACAGAGAGTAGAGTTAGGACATACAGGAGGGTCTCTAGCTTGAGTTGAAGTTTCAGTTAATTCTAAAGCTGAAAGATAGTTGGCATTCTCTGTTTTCTGTTACATACTCGGATTTAAGTAGTAGGCAGGATTTTTGGGGTGTTGGAATGTTTGTTTGAAGTCAATTGTGGTTTAATCATTTGGGTACACAAGTCCCCTGGGATATTTCAGAAGTATAAGGGTCTGTTTGATTTGGAAATCTTTGCTGTTGGTCTCTTTGAAATAGTGGAGTCTTTGGCCATTGATTTCTCTCTTTGGAGTCTGTTTGCTCGGACATTTTGGTTGCTGTTTGGTTACTGCTATACTGCTGATTGCCATACTGTTGTCACTGCTCACTCTTTCTTCTATTGTATCATCCAGGTACACATTTTTGTAAACCTTAAAGCCTATGGAAATGAGTTGAAAGCTGTTCAAAGCCATGATATTGCAATTTTTTTTCTTCTGTTTCAGTTTTCTTACTTCCTTTGTACATAATAATGATGAAGCTGTATATTCATCAGATGAAACTAATGTTTAGTTCGAACTGTGATGAGGTCTGGACTGTTAAATTAGGTTACAACTGTTAGATCTTGGATACCACTTGGTTGACTTTAAATAGGAGAGAATAGGGCAGCAGTGACCAATTTTATCACGTGGAAATGCACAGTCAATAGCCAATGCATCTGTTACTGTCTCCTCACTCTCCATCATAGTGTCCTACATGACTTTGTGGTTTATTTCATGGTAAATTGGAATGATGTGTTTCTAAAGGACCTTTGTTTATTATTGGAGACCAATTAAATAGAAAACCATAAGTCGTGTTAGGATTGACCTTAAATAAGTAAGGCGAGCCCCGTTAAATAAAGTATGGATCATGATGCCCTCGTAAAGGTATATATATTCGAATGATTAGAATTTTGGAATGAGCCGTGTGACTGATTTCATGGCCCTTCGCAAAAAAAAAAATATAGTAATATGCTAGTCACTTTAAGTGCGGGTTTAATCTTTTTTTTACTTTCTTAAAATGGGTGTGCATTTCATGTGACCCGGCTCCAATTTTGAACAAGGTTAAATAAAGCGTGTCAGGAACCACAGGCGCATTTCATGTAGTGTGGCTCGTAACATGTTTTAAATAATTTGGAATCAACTCCTAAATAAATATAACGGGATGTAGTTCGCTTTAAATTTGAATTAGAGGTGTGCCTCGCCTAACAGTTATACAAATCGCAGGGCCCTCATAAGTGTATATATAAAGTACTTAGATTTCGAGATGTGCCGTTTCTTAGCAAATATCATGGCCTTCTCAAAAGTGTAAATAAATAATCGCTCTAGGCGCGTATTTTAGTAATTTTACCTTCTTAAATACAGGTGTGCATTTCATGCGACGCAAATCCAAATCCCAAAATGTTGAATAAGAATGTGTCGAGAATCCGGGTGCATTTCATGTGACGTGATTCGAAACATATTTTTAGGCAACATTCTTTTCGTAAAACATAATAATAATAAAATCGGTAATAGGATATTAATTTGCATTAAGTATATAACTCTAAAAAATCAGATAAATAAGCCGAATATGATAGTTGAGCGACCGTGCTAGAACCACGGAATTCGGGAATGCCTAACACCTTCTCCCGGGTTAACAGAATTCCTTATCTGGATTTCTGGTTCGCCGACCATTAAATAGAGTCAAACCTTTCCTCAATTCGGGTTTCAAACCGGTGACTTGGGACACCATAAATCTCCCAAGTGGCGACTCCGAATCTCTCAATAAATGAACCCCGTTTTGGTTGTCCTTTAATTGGAAAAACTCTCTTTTATATCTTGCGCCCACGCGGGTCAACGTAAAAAAGAGGTGTGACAATGATCACACAGTTCATATTGCTCGTGTTGTTCTAGTGGCATCTATTACGGTCGGGTTTCCTCTCAATGTGGGCAACATCATGTCTAGGGTGATTTCTACAGTCGGACAGGAGACCAACACCAATTATCCCTTCCCGAACATCTTTCCATGTACTTTAGAGAATTGGAAGTGAAGAAAAAGAAGTATGATGCCAAGGTAGATCCGGTAGCTTCCTACTCATGGTACAGTCAGTTGGGCCCCCACAACCCAAAAAGGTCCAAAAAGACTCAGGATCCACCTCCACTGCAACTGGCCAGTCTGAGGAGCCAACATTTATTGAGCAGTCCACCGAGCCTTCCACCATCCCTGCTACCGATGAGACATTGCCTCCGGGTCCTTCTACTATTGATGGTGCATCTACTTTAGTTAACCCGGATGTCCCTTCATCGAAGACTCACCGGTTCACTACCCACCAACTTGCTCTATCTTTTGCCAGTTTGAACAACTGGATGTCAGCTACGACATCCAAGTTGTCCAACTTGGCCACTGTCGTTCAGGCACAGTCAGCTCCTGCCACGGTTGAGATTCCTCCTTCCATTGAGGAAATACTGAAGAAGATATTGGCCAACCAGGAAAAGATGATGGCGACACATGATGCTTTGACTAAGGCAGCTGGGACACATAGCACCACATTGGGTAAACTGGCTCGGGAGCACAAGAAATTGAGGAAGCAAAAGGCTCCAAAGGAGTCAGTGATGAAGTTGAGGATGGATGTGGATAATCTTTAGGCGGATCAGACGCCACATGACTTACTCGTTGGGGACCCAACTGTAGATCTAGCAGTAGTTCAACCATAACAGAATGAGGCTCCCAAGCCAATGAAGAAGAGGAAACTCCCTAACACCGAGGGAGTTGTGATAGAGGTGGCCGAGGTTCAGAAGGGTACCTCCAGTGCTCCACCAGTGGTTCAACATATCCTTGATCCGGCCCATGTCCTAGTAGTAGGTCGGGGACCAGTCTGAGGTTCCTGCCAGTACAGAGGACCAGGAGCCCACTGATCAGCATATGGCAACAGATTAGGCTTGAGGGGCCAGTTTATATCCTTTCTTGTCATTTTTGCTTATTTTGGTAGTTGGCATAGGGGACAATGCCATCTTTTATTCGTCGGGGTGCGCCCTACTATTTTGATTGACATTTGGGATGACTGTATATATTCTCTTAACTTTTAGCAGATTTATATTTGTTAGATGGTTTGTATATAACTTTTCATTTTAGATGTTTTTCAACTTTATGTATATATTCATTATCCTAGTTGTATATTCTACTTCCCTTTTGTACATATTCATTCGGTTTTTCATTTTAACTTTCTTTGTTTTCTATTTTCGTTAAAACTTTTCGTTTTTAGTTGCAAAGCTAGGCTCGCAGCCTTTATGTTTTGTTTTGTTATTTGTAAAAAGCCATTGGTTTTCTTAATGCCACGGTTCTTTTCAAGGGTAGAGTGTTGTGTGAACCGGGTGGCTCTTCTCAATGATAGATGGAGTGACAACCTTCTTAAGGGTTTGAGTCCATTTTCTTTTTTTCTTTTTTATTTTTTATTTTCAAGTTTTGTAGTTAAGGGTACCTCACGCAAAGCTTCACTTGGGCCTAACACACTTGCCTTTGATCTCATGGTCAAAGACATGATGTTTTGTTTAGGATGTTGAAAGTCATGGCCTTAAGACTCTTGTGTTGACCAAACAATCATCATGTGGTCATTTTGGGCCATTGTGCGCTTGAATCGTAACTAAGGTCGTTGTGGGCCCTCAACTCTGTCTTTATCAATCCTTGAGTGTGTGGTAAGGATTTGAATTGTTAGCCTAAGTATCTAGCCGATGGTCTAGAACTTGCCCTGAATGTTTGTTGAGGCGAAATTATAGGTGAAACTTGACTTGAGAAGTGATTATAGGCCCTTGATCCAAACTGCCAAATTTGAAAAATTCTCATGACCTACCAATGAAATGATCCTTAGTTCACCCCTTTTGAGCCTTAAACCTTCTTATTTCACGAACCAAAGATACAATCCTATACCCATTCTCAATGAGACCCTCTCTTGGCACTCAAATCTTTCCTTGAGTAATGACAAATATCTAAGTTTAGGGGGGGGGGATATAAGAAAAGCACCAATGTGGTAAAAAAGCACAAAAGCAAAAAGAAAAGAAAGGCAATGAAAAAGACAAAAAGAATAACAAAAGTGAATAAGAACCAAAAAGGGAATTCAAGGACAACAAAAAGTGAAAAAGGTGTGAAAAAATTAGACAAAAGGAGAAATGTATGAATTGCAAAAGAAAGAGTGACAATGTATCTCTCTAACCCCTTGAAAGAAGTGAAATACTCAAATGAGTCAAGAAAGTATGCCAAAATGAATCAAAAGAAATGCTTAAGTGAAGATTGAACCTAATTGTACAAACACATGTCCTACCTTTACCCAAAAGCCTTCACAATGACTCCTCAAAAGCTCTATATGATCTTGACTTGAGGGAAGCTAACATTAGTGGATACTTACATAAAGGGCAAGCATATGGTACTTAGAGCCGGACTTATGGCCCTTTCTTTGAGAGAAATGAGTGAGATTTCATCCACCTCGGTTTATGTGTCAATACTCTAAAATGTGAGGTTCACTTAGGGAAAGTTGAGGATGTGCGAGTTTGGGTTTCACAATGACCAAAGTAATTGAGAAAAGTTCTTTGATGAATATGTGTCAACTCTTGTTTCTCTTGTGTCACACTTGATTCACAAGTTTTCAAGGCTTAAATGTGTTGATGATGCATTCGCATTGAGGGCAATTCTTAGTCCTAATTAATGCTTGTTGAGGTTACTTTAGGATAGGCAAGATTTACTTGGTTGTTTTGCTATGAGGGGAAGGTATTATTTTACTTTCTTGAGGACAAGCAAAGGTTCAAGTTTTGGGGAGTTGATAACTATGATTTTAACACGTTTTATACCCATTATTGCCTAAGCTTTGTGCATGAATTGCCATAAATTAGTCCCAAAAGGCTTACAAGTTGTGTTTGATTGCACGTTTGAATAACAAGATAACAAATGTCAAAGATTGGCTCGTAACGGAGAGAAATCTGACAAGTGTAAAAGTCAAGTGAAGTGGGGATCAAAGAGACCCTGCGCGAACTGCATTGCTTTGCCATGCGACCGCGCTGGAAGTTTAGAGAGTTGGGTATTTCAAATGTGA
Source organism: Nicotiana noctiflora (assembly GCA_032618575.1). Classification (NCBI taxonomy): domain Eukaryota; kingdom Viridiplantae; phylum Streptophyta; class Magnoliopsida; order Solanales; family Solanaceae; genus Nicotiana; species Nicotiana noctiflora. The sequence continues at coordinate 72,052 of JASVEL010001347.1, read as the reverse complement.
CATGCGCGGTCCACGCTTATCCTGACTCAATCGACACCTAAGAAGGTTCAGAGACCAGAATATGCAAAGGCAAACCCACGCAGCCACGCACCAAAATAATGCGGTATGCGTGGATGAGATTCAGATGCTTAATATTTTTGCCAAGTTCACCACGCGGCCGCACCCCATTTATGCGCAGTCCGTGCGGCCACACAACGTTTTTTGTGGTCCGCGCCCCCAATTTCAGAAGTGACTAATTGAAGACCAAGACCCATACGCGGCCGCGCCAGCCCCGCAGGGGTATTTTTGGCCAATTTTCTAGCCTAGTATAAGTAGAATATTTTACCAATTTTAGGTTAAGAATTGTATCAGATATAGCTCGTAAGACTTACGGACCAAGCGTAATAATAAGCCATCTCGTAGCATCAACAAGGCTTTTGTCCTCATATCAATATCAATATAGTACCGTTGCGGCGCGCAACCCGATCCCATACTCAGTCCAAAATCACATAAGCCCCTCAGGCACAACAATATAGAAATATTCAGCCCAAACTTCCTTTAAAAATATTAATTAAGTTTCAAGTGAGAGAAAATGTTGCCGAGTTTACAAAATAATATTAAAAACTAGGACTTAGTTCATTAGTATGTAAAAATGGTAAGAAACTAGTTGTAACAACCCCTGGAAGATTAAATCAATTGGCACGAAGCCCAAATATAGCAAGCATCTCAAATTATAATAATAATAAATGAATTTCAGTCAAATACACAGTATATTCATCAACCGGAATGGATCAAGTCACAATCTCCAACGGTGCTCTACCCCGCGCTCGCTACCCGGCGTGCAAGTCACCTCAATATAGCACTACGATGTGCAAATACGAGGTTTCAAACTATCAGAACATCATTTACATCTATTACTCATCTCAAACCGACCAAATCCTAGCTCGACATGCCCTGCCTCTCGAATCGACCTCCTTGCGCGTCGAATCTGATCATAATCACAACGAATACATCACAATGTGCCAATAAAACAATACCTAATCGAAAATAATCGAAAATAGTGAAAATCTCAAAATTAGCAAAACCCGAGCCTTGGTCCCACTTCTTGAAAATAAAAAAATTTAACATCAACTGATTCCTTATCTCGGCGCGAGTCCATACATATAAAAATTACCAAAATCGGAGTCCAAATGACCACTCAAATCCCTATTATAACTCTATTAAGTTTCAAGCCCTAACCTCCATCCTTAACCCTTGATTCCTTAATTTTTCAGTCTTAATTCATGTATTTGCACCATAAAATCGTGGTTTAAGTTCAAGAATTCTTACCTTATCGAAACCCCTTGAAACCCTCTTCAAAATCGCCCACAATACTCCAAGTCCGAAGTGAAAATGTCTAACTCTTTCAAAAATTCGCGAAGATGGAATTAAATGTCTTTGAACAGTTACTTTCGTTTCTACGGTCCTGTTTCCGCTTATGCGGAACCACTTTTGCGGTAACAACTTCCGCTTATGCAGAATTCATTAAAAGCTCTTGCCTGCTTCTGCGGTCCCCTAGTCGCATGTGCAGCTCCTCAGGTGCAGCTCCCTATTTGCATTTGCGGTCCAGCCTAACATCCACCTTTTCGCTTCTGTGGCTTCCACGTCACACATGCGGTACCGCACCTGGGACTCCTTTTCCACAGGTGCGGAAATACCAGAAGCAGTACAGGTTCTGCAACAATACAAGTCTAGAACTACCCCATCGCCATCCGAAATCACCCGAGGCCCCCCGGGACCTCAACCAAAAATACCAACACCTTCTATAATATCATTCAAACTTGTTCCAATCGTTAGAACACCTCAAAGAACACCAAAACCATCATTTCTCATCAAATTCAAGCCTAAGTTCTTTAAAAACTTCCGAAATACACATTCGATAAAAAATCCAACCAAACCACCTTCGAATAACCTGAAATTTTGCACACACATCCCAAATCACCCAACGAAGCTACTGCAACTCTCGAAATTTCATTCTGGCCCTCAGATCAAATTCTCACCTGTCAACCGGAATTCGCCAAAATACTAACTTCGCCAATTCAAGCTTAATTCTACACTGGGCCTCCAAAAGCACTTCCGATCACATTCCTAAGTCACAAATCATCCCCGAAGCTAACCAAATCATCGGAATCCACATTCGAGCCTCCTAACATATAAGTCAACGTTCGGTTGATTTTTCGAAAATAAACCCTCCTTAAAGAGACTAAGTGTCTCTTTTCCTTATAAAACCAATCAATATCAACTCGTTCACGCCCAACACTGATGAAGCGTAAAGGAGCAGAAAATGAGAAAATCAAGGTGTTAACTCACGTGACGACTAGTAGGGTCATCACAAAATATCTTGTATAATATGAGTTGGTACTTCTTCGATTTAATGAACTCAAAACCCAAGTTTTGAGATAATGCGGGAGAAATATATGGAATTTTTTTGAAAACATAAACATACATCTCGCTATAATTAAAAAAGAAGGTAAAATACTTTTAACTTATTTATTTGAAAACATGATAATACAATTATTTTTAAATATTTAAAACTTTTATATCAACTAAATTTTGAGTATTGAATATCTATTTATTTGGATTATAGAGGAACTTCTAATATTTAAAATTTCAATTAAATTAAGATTTTACCTTAAACAACTCAACTCGTGTCCTTATTTGAAGTATGTAACATAATACTATTTTTCACGTTATTTTTTCTAATATTAGAACTTCAAAATTACTAAAATTATATTTATTGATTTTTTGTATGATATTTGAAAAATACACTCAGTAATTCAAATTTTATTGATCATACAATTATAAATAATTAATTTTATATAATTTAATTATCTTAATAATAATAAAAAAATCACAGAGAAAGACTTTTTGTGAAAGTTATGTTTCATTCTCTGGTTATATACCAATACTACTAAATACTATTATTACATATAACTTAGTCCAATGTCCAAAGTTATTATAGTCTTCAACTCAACTTCAAATTCTAAAAACACAATCAAATAAAACTTAATAATTGGATGTAAGATATACAATATATATATTTTTTTTTTGAAGTTTTATTTTTTTATATAGGTTGGAAAAAAGTAGTAGTAAGAGAGACAAATTAGAACGCCGGGCCGAAGATTTGCTAGAACTATCCTAAACCTCAAGGCCTCACTTTCCCAATCTTATCCCGCTCGCAAGGGAATCAAAACAAAGCAAAAAGCTTCCATTTTCATCCGAAAATGATGAAGGCATCATTCAAAGCTCGATATGAGACGGACAAAGCCGCCGCCGCTACTACTGTCGCCTTCAACGCCGGCGACTTTAAGCTCCGAGCGTCCATGACCGATGCTACTATTGTCAACGGTCCTAGTTTAAACGGCCTAGCTCTTGCCGTTGAGAAACCTGGCTCATTCATCATCGAATACAACGTCCCCAAAAAGGTGTCCTGCATCATTCCCTTTTCTTTTCATTTTGATTTTTTTTGTGTTTAATTTTGACTCGGTTATGTCAGTTTCGAAAATCATAGCCCGTCAGTGAAAACATGAAGTTTTTCTGTAGTTAAATAGAACGGAATAGATACAAATGAATGAATGATTTATATTTGAGCTAAATATAACGAAATAGATTAATTGTGTTTTAATCGGAATTGAGATGCAGTGATTGATTTATTGATTAATTGTGTTTTAAATATGCTTTTTCTGTTAATTGTTACTACTATTGAAAGTTTTGTGATTCAGGACATTCGGTTTCAATTTAGTCCATCTATTGAAAGTTTTATGGTTCAGGACATGTGGTTTCAATTTAGTCCACCAGTAAAAAATAATCGATTTAAATATATCGGACTGATACAATTGATTTATACATCCAATCTTAACTAGTTTGAAATTGATATGTAGTTGAGTGATTGACTGATTCAATTTTTTTACAATTTTTTTCTGTAGTTCTTAATTACTGCTAAAAATGTTGTGGTTTCAGGACATTCGGTTTCAATTTATGAACTCAATCAGGGTTATGGAGAAGCCGTTGAATTTGAATTACATTCATATTCATGGAGGCAATCGAACAATATTGGATGGGACTTTGGTGTTTGATTCGGCCAACAAGGTTTCTGCTAATCACGTGATGGGGTCAGGAAGTTGTAAATTGAAGTACAGTTATGTGCATGGAGGACTCGCTACTTTTGAGCCAAGCTATGATACAGCAAAGAACGCATGGGATTTTGCGGTTTCACGCAAAGTTTATGGGGACGACGTGTTTAGGGCTACTTATCAAACAACGAGCAGGAATTTGGGGCTTGAATGGTCCAGGAGTTCAAAGTTAAATGGATCTTTTAAGGTATAATTTCCGAGCTTTTCATCCATACCAATTACCATTGCAACTGAATTACGAAGCTAAGCTATGTAGTTTCAATTGGCATGCTTATATTTGTTGTTTTTCATTTTTGTTAAGCGAATATTTTTGAATTTGGTGTCTTACTCATTTTCCAACAAAACTCTTAGTTGGTGGACAATGCTTTTAAAGTTACTCGATCCTTACTAGAAAACTATCTTCTGGTGAAATTCTAAAGAATTTACTGGAGGTGTACATTCTACTCCACTTGTATTTGCACTGGCGATGGTGTGTACTATTTGCAAATGACATAGTATTGATTGACGAGACGCGGCGGGGTTAATGTTTGATTAGAGGTTTGGAGACATACCCTAGAATCTAAAGGTTTCAGCTTGAGTAGAACTAAAACAGAGTACTTAGAGTGCAAGTTCAGTGATGAAACACATGAGGCGGATGTGGAAGTGAGGATTGATACACAAGTCATCCCTAAAAGAGGAAGCTTCAAGTATCTTGGGTCAATAATACAAGAAAATGGGAAAATTGATGATGATGTCACACATCATTTTAGAGCGGGATGGATGGAATGGAGGCTCGTATCCGGTGTCCTATATGATAAGAAGGTGCCACCAAGACTTAAATGCAAGTTCTATATAGTGGTTGTTAGACCAATTATGTTGTATGGGGCATAGTGTTGGCCGGTGAAAACTCACACGTTCAAAAGATGAAAATAGCATAAATGAAGACTAGTAACGAACATATTCAGGGCAAGGTTGGAGCAGCCTTTGTGGTGGACAAGATGAGAAAAACAAGGCTGGGGTGGTTCGGGCATGTGAAGAGGAGGAGCACAGATGCCCTAGTGAGGTGGTGCAAGAGGTTGGCAGTGATAGGTCTAAAGAGAGGTAGATCGAAGAAGAATTGAGGAGAGGTGGTTAGACAGGACATGCCACATCTTCCACTCACTAAGGATAGGACCCTAGATAAGAGTATTGAAGTCGAGTATTAGGGTAGAAGGTTAGTAGGTAGTCGAGCGCTTTCTTCTCTTTTTGGTGAGAGAACGTGGTTCTAGTTTAGAGCACTTGATTTGCTCCCTTTTCTCGTTATTAGTATTATTATTGTTCTATTATTATCTTATTTTTTTTTTATTTTTCATTTTACCCAGACCCCACTTTGTGGGAATACACTGGGTAGTTGTTGTTATTATTATCGTATTTTTCAATTTTATTGTTACTGTTATTTCCTTTGCTTTGGTTATCTTACTATTTGTGATACCAATACTTTTCTTTTCTTCGGTATTTTCATTATAGTGTCTTTACTCTTGTATTTTTCAAATCTATTTTGAAAACGCTTTTCTTGAGCCGAGGGTCTAATCGGAAATAAACCCTCTACCTCAACCAAAATAGGAATAAGGTCTGTGTACACTTTATACTTCTCGGACCCTCCTTGTGTGACCACACTGAGTATGTTATTGTTGTTGTGGTGGTATTTGTAGTGGCAGACATGCTTGTAACCTATGGAATGTGAGATAATCTGTAATCAGATGACGTGATTTTGGAGCATTTAAATCTAGGGAATGTAATTGTACCTTGGTGTTTAATAGGTAGTACTAGTACACTGACTGGGATAATGTTATTGTTTAATGGGGTTGTATCCTTTAGGTTTTGTATACAGCTTCAGGATAGGGATTGGATTCCAAGGGTGTTTTCTCTCTCTCTATGTGTGTCTGTGTGTGTGTTTGGTGGGGGGGGGGAGGGAGGGGTTACGTGCCTGTGCATATCCGTGTATGTAATAGACACAGGAAAGAAAGTATCTTTGCTTGTTTGTTTATCACTAGTATGCGTACCCGCGCGATGCGCGAACGATACCAAAGAAAATTTATAGTAAAAAAGTATTAACTTATTTGTTTGATATAATATAAAAAAAATTTGTCATATAACATTGGCATATTTAAAATTATATATACTTCAACAGAAATTTATACTGAAATTATAATTGACACTTCATATAATTACCCGTTTTAAATAAGAACAAAAAAGTTTTGTCATATCCATGATATTGACATTAATAAAAATTAATGATCTTACGTTATGGCAAAAAGACTTTAATTTCATATTTGTTTGGTAACACTATACTTTTAATACGAAATTTCATAAACAATATAGAAGTCATATTTACCGATTTTTAAAAAGTCAAAATTGTAATAGGATTCTTTTAACTTTAGTTAATATCATAAAACTGAACATCCAACTAATGAATTATATCATATAAACAGAAACCGAGTATGAAACCTACTCAAGTTCTAACTTAATATGTTTGAACTCTTTATGCACCACAGTTGAAGCCTTCAAAAGGCTTTCCATAAGTATAATCGAAAGGAGTGTTAACGCAAAACATAAAAAGAATAAGAATAATAATACAAATATATAAAATAGCTTCATGAAATAAGAGTTGTATTTGAAAATGAAAGGGATAAGAGCTCTAGTTAGGACCTTTAACCCCTACTTCAAGAAATGATTTTGAATTTTCCTAGGTCTCCAACAGAGATTAACCACCACTTTCTGTTCAATTAACAAAACGAATCTAAATCTTAAAAAACATAACCATTTTTCTATATGCACCACCATCGAATAGTGGTGATAATGTTCAACTTCTAGCAGAAATGGCTCCTTGTGTTAGATTAATTAAGCAATTAAGGTAGATAATGTTCCCCTTCAATCGAAGCTACATCATCTTCTAATAATGATTTTGACTTTTTGGACAACCAACCAGCACCTGCCTTCGCAAGTCTTTCTGCATTTTAGGAGTTAAATATGCAGCAAAACCAAGCAACAAATCTTAGAAGAATTCCACATTTTTAGTGTACTCATATACTTAAAACAAAGATCCTTCAGCACAAACATACCTGAAACGGTTTCAATATGTGAAATATTACCTCATATTATGTATTATTATATAAGAGAAAAAATAACTCATCATCTACTATACCTTATGGGTATAAGTCACATTTTTATATAAAAAGTTATGGAAATATTACAACTGCAAAGATAACTACACAACCGATAGATAACAGATAATATTTTGATTACTTTATGCAAAACCATACAATCCAAATAATATAAGAAAAATGAATATTCGATACTAAATGAGCTCACAAGCTATTACTTCAAACATGTTAGTACTTTAAGGACTTTGTTGCAACGACGAACATTGATGCATGTTTATGCACACATAAACTTTAGCAACATTATAATAAATTCAATGCTAAAAATCTTAAAATTAAACTCATAATTAAAATTCTAGGTCTGCCCCTATGCGCAATACTAAACTAATTAGATATCAACAAAGGTTTGGGTAATTGAATCACTACTAAAGCGCGGGCTTGTAGAAGATTGCTAAAGAATCAAATTATGCTTCCATAATCAAGTATAAAATGTACTAAAACTTATGGAAATAAACAACATTGGTCCCCGTATCCTAGACTTTTTGTAGTATTCCATTGAATGAAGTATATAACAATTTAATGATTTAATAAAGTGAAGATAACATCTTAGACTGAATAATTCATGAACATAACTGGATGACAAAATTATTTTTAGATTTTTATCTTAAAAATATTCAATGGTTGATCTTTACTTCATATTCTTTTCAAAGTTATCTAACAATGAATTTACTGGTTGATCTTTAATATATAATAAACATTACATCTCTTTAGTTGGTGGCTGATCAAATATTATTCATTGTTGAAGTATTGACTTAATGTGCAAATTAAAGGAAAGCAGATAAAATATATACCAGGGCGTAGTAAAAAAAATTTCAATTGATTAGGCTTCAACTGGTCTTTGTAAGCAATAGTCCTGCATTAAGTATATAAAATTTCAAAAATTAGCCACAACACTATAAAGAGTACACATATGTATTCTAAGGCGCAGGAACAAACCTTGAATAAAGTATTGTATCAAGAAGAGTTTAATTTCAATATGAAGGGTTAAGAGGAGATGAAGAGAAATATATTATTTTTGGTAACGAATAGGAAAATAGTTGCAAACACCTATAGTTCAGCTTCGTCCCTCTTACCTTAACTTCAAGAGGATGAGATCCAACAATATCACTATTAACACCCTGAAGTCCAAAGTGAAGCGCATCATTCCCCGACTCTCTCGATTTGGTGACCAACATATTCAAAACTCGTAGCGTCGATATTTTGAATTCGTTACAATCATTAGTTTCAGTAATTCTCACGAGTAGCTCAAAAGATGATATAAATCAAGTGAACATTCAGAAAGCAGGAAATAAAAATATCTCCCTAAAGCTGAACTGTAATTTGATCAGAAAGCCATAAAAGTTCACATGCAATTCTAATAGAATGTTATATCAACATGGTCAAATAACTTTGTACTCGTTGAAAAAGAAATACAGACTTTAACAATAAGTTTTTGTAAGCAATTTAGTATAAAATTAATAGTAATTTATTTATTTATTTATTTATAAATTCACTTTAAATGTAGTTCCTAAGATACTAACATCGAAGCTGCAAAAGTCTTCAATTAAAAAGTGTTAGTAATCTGGCAAAGTATCATTGACAAAAAAAGTAAAAAGCCAGTTACCTTTAGTTTACTTCTTCGTGGAGAAGCATAAATTGTGGTAGCGTCGAAGTCCATTTCTCTAATTTGTTCTTTAGTTTTTACTCTATATCAAAGAAGGACTGAATTTGAAATATTAGAGATTAGCTTTGCCTAATTGCTGATTAGATTTTGTCATATTACCAAAAAAGAATTTAGAAAAGCTACAGGTGTCAAAGAAATAAATTATATTAATTGCAATAATCATAGTGAACTGCATTGTGGGTTGAAATACAATTTTAAAGCTATGATTGTTCTTAAATATCAGTTTTAAGATATGCATTCGCGAGAAGAACTCTATTTAAAATATGTGTTGCATAATGTACTTCAAATATTGGTGAATGAGTAAGGCATATCATCAAACAACTTTGGTGCATAGTCCACTTCAATGATTATTATTAAAACTACTCAATAAACACACGATTAAAAGAAAGAGGGAGAGAAAGTATATAACTTTACTGAAAAAATAGGTGCGTCTTCATTCATCTTCTGCTTTCTCTTCAGAAGAGAAGAGATTGTCACACAAGCAGTTGTGCAGATCATTCATCTTCATCTTTCCTTGTTCGTTTCTTCCTTTTTTGAAACTGAATTTATAAATAAAGTTATTCTTATAGGAACAAATAACAATAAAACACAAATTAAGAGACCTAATCTTACCGCAACAATTTTGATACCTTGCGATTAGGTATGATCACCCAAAAAATTATTCAATACAATCAAAAACTAACTCCCAAGAAATTACCAACAGAAGAAGATCAAGTTTTGCATATCATCAAACATCTTGGATGCATAGTCCACTTCAATGGGAATTTCGAAATTATCAACTGAAGAAGTTCAAGTTTGGCATGTAAATCAGATTACTTTGAGAATTTAGAGAGCAAATGAAATGCTCCATAAATAGAGAACTCCATTATACTTTGAAAACCTATATTGAGTCCACGTTTCCAAAGATTCTCTCTTAAACATCGTGACGATTCCACCGATTTTGTACAATTTCTTTTTACATCTCCGCCATAATGCACATAAAGGTTATATCTATATATTGTTAATTAAATTTTTAATTATTTTAAATGAAATGTTCTCTGTGAAGACCAATAATTAAAAAGCAATTGTTCAGTCTTCTTACTGTGTAAACAGTACAACCACTTGCCAAAGAAACGTGGTTTTTATTTTGTAAGCGGTTAGAGCACCAGGTTATTATTTTAAATTTTAATTTTAATAAAATACATTAAAGATCAACGTGGGAGTAAAGATAGATTGTGGAGTAAAGGGTTTTCATATATAAAATCAATTAATAATTAAAAAAACGTGGGAATTGGTGTTTGTTTCTTGGAATGGGAGTAAGTATATTTTTTTTTCCAGTTTTAATGAAAAAACGTGGGAAATGGGAGTAAATTGTCCATTTTTTCAGTTTTAAAAACGTGGGAGCAAAGCTATGAATAACTGAATGTGGAAGTTTTTTTCTATTTTCAAAATTTTTTGAAGCTCCAAAGTTATTGGAGTTTTGTCATAAAATTTAACATGTGTTCACATTTCGTTTTGACACTTGGCATAATATCAATGATTTGCCTCTCTTTTTCTATATTAATAGATTTTGGCTCGGTGATAAAACACCGTTGGTGATATTATTTTGAATTGTTCATAATTGTGTGTCAGCAGCCAATGTCTCCCCTGAGGAGGGCCTAAACCTCCTAGATGTCACAAGTTTATTAATTGATCAAATTTTTGTTTCGGGTGAAGGCTTGCATGTCAAAAAATATTAAAATTGGAAGTTCATTTTATGGATTTAGTAATGTAAATGTTCCTATGTCATATTGGTTATGGATTCATTTGTTGGGCTTTCTGATTTTGTTGTGCATCAAACAAAAGGATTTTTTCCCTGTTAAGTGTAAGTGACGATGAAGGTCATTCTGCATTGGTTCCCTGATAGCCATTTGAAGGGCCATACCATTGCCTCGTTGGAGTTGATGGATATGTTTTTTGCATTTCTGAAGAACCAGCTTAGATCCATCATGTTGCTATAAGTGTGTTTTCTATCTGGTTGTTTGGGACAGATGAACAAGTTAAAAAGGGCCTTCAATTGTTAATAGCAAAACAGAATGTTCTTATTTGGGTACACCTATATGTGATGATATGCTATCACAGTGTGCAAAGAAATGCCTAAATTATAATACATTTAAAAATTATAATACATTTACTATTGTCATCATTCATCATATATTATCATCATCGCTATTGTTATGCATTATGTGTGAATATTTGGATTATTTAATAGTTGAACTATAATTTATTTGCTTTTTCAGCTTCTTCTTCTTCTTGCTGGTGCTTCTTGATAATGTGTTCAAGGTTTGGTCTATTGATATCTAGTGAGCTAAGTGAAGCATCTAGGAGAAGTGCTGCATCTTTTTGTTTTGTTTCCCTAAGACCATTTTGACTCAAGTTCTTCTTCCTATCTCCAGATTTGTGCATCTCTCTGTTTGCTTGAAGAACGCAAAATGCCGAAGTTAAGCGCTGAGACTTCGTGGGACTTCGAGATGTGATTTCGTTTTTTAGGCCATTATTCATATACAATTACTTGTAGCTACCCATCATCATTGGGCTTCATCTAATGTTTTCTTGCTGAATTTGTTGATTCACAAGTGGGCTAATCGTTTTGACATGGTTAACTGTTAGGGGTGGTTTGGTAGGATGAATTAGAGAAAATAATGCATGCATTAGCTTTTGGTATTGCCCATCTCTTGTTTGGTACACTTTTTCAATATCTGTATTACTAATGTAAGTATTAGTTATATATTATCTATTTGGTATTATCCTATGTATAATTAATACATAGTAAACTATATTATTAGCAATACCACGGCTATTAATGCATGTATTAGCATGGTAAAGATAAAGTTATCCTTAAAGTCCCTTAAAGTTAAAGAATACGGAGGGAATTGTTGGTAGGATGCATTAGAGAAAATAATGTATGTGTTAACTTTTGGTATTACTAATCCGTTATTTTGTACACTTTTTCAACCTATCATTACTAATGTAAGTATTAAATATACAACCTATTTGGTATTATCCTATAATTAATACATAACAAATTATGATATTAGCAATAACAAGGTTATTAATGCATGCATTAGCATAGTTAAAAATAAAATTATCCTTAATCTTAAAGCTAAATAATACGGAGGGATTTTTTTAAACAATTATTTTTCTTAAAAATTATGCAATGCATTTTAAATTTTAATACACCATACCAAATAACAACAACAACAGCTACCCAGTATAGTCCCACAGGGTGAGGTCTGGGGAGGGTAATATGTACGCAGGCCTTACCCCTACCCGATAGGGCAGACACCATACTAGTGTATAAAAATAATCTTTGGATAACTAATGGTTGCATTACTAATATGCCTTGTTCGATATTATTCTCATACACCTTACCAAACGACCCCTAATTTTCTTAGAAATTACACAATGCATTTTAATTTTTAATACACTATACAAAATATTGTATAAGAAATAATCTCTATATAATTAATCTTTGCATTATTAATTTTTGCGTTACTATTACACCGTATGCAACATTATTCTTATATACTTTACCAAACTACCCCTTAAAGGTTTATGGTTAAATGACATGAGTATTGGTCAACAGCCGCTTTTCTTCCGTTTAACTTTCAAGACATATCCTTGTTTTTATGCCATGACTTTACCCAAATTGATAATTTGCCTGTAGTTCTCCCCCTTTAACGCTCCACCAAAATGATGGATCCATTTTCTTCTTCCTAGCTTTATTTGGTCATTGGAAGATACTTTGAGATATTGATTGAAAACATTCAAGCTCCTGCGATTTGTAGTTTTCGAGAGGTTTTATAAATATTTGAACACTCAGTTGTGCCATCCTTTGGCTTGTAGATATACTAGGTATTCACTGTACATACATCATATTTTTCTCTCTTTCGAAAGAAGTTCTATTTTGTGTCTCATACAACTGTCACTAATTGTAATTGTACGAAGCTTCTTTTTGTTTCACAAAATTATGGACCATAATCTTAAGTTGTCTCATACAACTAATATAAGTTATATGAGACGCAAAATAAAATTTTTACTCTTTTTCGGATCTCAATAAAAAACCGTCCAATCAGGATTCAGGACATAAAGTTTGTGTGTAAAATGTTCGAGTTAACACAAACTTGACATTTGTACTCTAAACCATGTCATTCTGGAAGAGAGAATGAGTTTTGTAATGGAAATTTTTTTGGCACGAAGCAATTTCCTCTTTTAACGGGGCTTATATGGCATGGATCCAAATTAAGTAAAAATGGCTTGTGGTAGCCATTATTGAAGGTGATATTTATTTTTTATTCAGCAATTTTAATGTTGCGCAAAAATAGTCACTATTCTATTAAAATTGATATGAAAGTATATTTTTACCCTTCATCCATTGCTTTTCTTCTCGAACCCTCACTTCTCTCTGAACTCGGAACTCCGGTTGAGATGGCTTCGTCATCGGCAACAAAATTCTAAAGCTTTTCTCAAAGTTGAAATCTCAGTTCTTAGTTTGTCTAGACGATTGGGCGGAACTGAAGTTTGAGAAGAAGTAGAATAGTCAAAGAGATTCAAATCTCCATGCTCCTCGGAGCCCCTGTGCTCTCATTTCATTTGCCATATAAATACGTGGTGTCATTTGTTGACAAGTGTGAGCTTTTGGGTTGGTTGTTACTCTCTGAAATTACTTTTATTTTCTTTAGATTTGTAATTCTTTCAATTTTAATAGAAATGGAATTTTTTGTTGGAAAAATAATTTGGAGTACTTAACTTAGAGTATATGCCGACAAATTAAGGACATGTAGTACTTAACTTAGAGTTACAAGTACAGAAATTAAGGATATGTAGTTCTAAACTTACAGTTACAAATTCAAAAGTTAAGGACACTTGGTCATAAACTTCGAGTTCCAAGTTCAAAAGTTAAGGATACTTGAACTTAGAATTACAAGTTCAAAAGTTAAGAACACTTGATCCCGGACTTGGACTAACAAGCTCAAAAGCTAGGGACAATAGGTCATGAACTTATAGTCAAGTTCAAAAGTTAAGGACAATAGGTTCTGAAGTCCTGAACTTACACTAACAAGTTCAAAAGTTAAGGGCAATAAGACATGAACTTACAATTACAAGTTCAAAAGTTAAGGACAATAAAGGCTAAGAAGCCCAAAAGTTAAGGACAATCAGTCCTGAACTTACAGTTACAAGTTCAAAAGTTAATGATAATAGGTCCTGAAGTCCTAAACTTAGACTAACAAGCTCAAAAGTTAAGGACAATATGTCGTGAACTTAGGCTAAGAAGCTAAAAAGTTAAGGACAATATGTCATGAACTTAGACAAACAAGTTCAAAAGTTAAGGACACTTGGTCCTAAACTTACAGTTACAAGTTCAAAAGCTTAGGACATGTAACCCTCAAGTCCTAAAGTTAATATCAAAAGTCAAGTACACGGAGTCCTGAAGTCCTAAAGTTAAGGACATGCAGTCCTGAAGTCCTAAACTTAGAGCTCCAAGTTCAAAAGTTAAGGACATGTAGTCCTCAAGACTTGAACTTAGAGTTACAAGTTCAAAAGTTAAGGACATATAGTCGTCAAGTCCTGAAGTTAAGTTCAAAAGTAAATGACATGAGCAGAAGGGTATTTTCACCAGGGCAATTAAAGTTTATTAAAGCAATGGCTATAGACTAAAGATATTTTAAACAATAACTTAAAAGTAAATAATGTATTATTAGTGGCTAACCGTGCACTTTCATCGGGCTGTTTGCCTCCAGCCTCGGCTTAAATTTACAATTACATATCCTGTAATCTCACTTTGGTACTTAATTATTTTTTACTTATATGGAACAATTTTTTTGGTAAATTGTAAAATGTTTATCAATTTGTGGTTTTTCCAAAATGTTGATCCATTTACACAACGCACCTTAGTATATACTATATACTATTGTAAATTTCTATTCTCGCACTGCTTAATAATTTTTTACCAAATCACGTGAATAAAATCCATGGCAGCTAATTAGACTTTACATTACGGAATTTAATCTAACTTCCACATGGGATTAACCAATTTATATTTTAATAAATGAAAGAAAGGGAAACAACAAAACGATTATATCCATATTCTAGGAAGGAAAAAGCAAATGGCCTATGAATGTCCAGATTTGGGGTGACGGAGTAACGAGACTTGGTAATTTCGAGCGTGGTGGAATTTTTATCTGCAATATAGTGTCGTCGTCCTCGATTGTATGTGTTAAGTTCGCCGGTGTTATGGTTTTCTGTAATTTGCCCTTGGGTTAGGATATTGTGAAATAATATTAGGAAAAATGACTCTTAGATATTGTGGGGTGCGGTTGTTCAACATTGAATCAACGTTTCTAATGTTGACGGATCGAGAAAGATGATATTCGGAAATGTTTAAAGTCAGTAGCGATTTGTGGGTTCAAGTGCTACGAAGATAGAAACTATTTAAGGCAACGACTAAGCAGGAAAGGATAAGGAAAGACATGTGGGAAGTGTCGGGCGATGGTTAAAATTTCTAAAAGTCCAGGTATAAGAAGTAAAGGTCAGGTAGTCGATTATAGGGGTGAGTTCCTCCAAAGTGGGAGAGTGGCGGATTTGCATAGGGGCTTTGTTCTAGGATGACTACGCACCATAAGGAGAGTTTGGAATGACTTGGGAATTTTAGTGATTGATGATTGGGGTCTACAGATCTAATTCAAAGTATGTTCTATTATGTGGCAGGAGATTTGATATAACGAAAATGAGCTACTTGAAATGAAGAAGGATATTGAATTGGAAGGATGTTTCCTCACATTTAATTGATGTCCACTAGGGGTGAATGGACTTGTGCAGCTAGATAGTGAGCTCGGATTTAGGAGTTATACCTTGTATAAAGGCGGGTTTCAAGGTAAGTAATTCTGTTGGGTGCTTTGTCGAGAGGGTATTCATGTGCTAGAAGATTCATGGAGTTGATTATATTCGAGGCCAAGTCAAAGCTGGTGGATCTCAACAACGGTGCTAGTGGATTCAAAGGGGTAAGGTATGGTGCCTAATAATTTTGAGCCTATTGGTATAGCTAAGAATCAAGCTTTGTAGCAACTTATGAGAAGAGGCAAAGAATGTTTTATGATGTTTTGACATGTAGTGTAGCAATTGGGAGGTATGAAATGGTTCGTGGGATTTGAGACAAAAGGGTATCGTGATTCAAGGTCCATCTCGGGGTGCATGTGTAAAAAAGGAGGTGTGACACATAATCCTGGTAGTAATCAGTTCCTTCAGTGTGATCAAGTTATGCAAGTGATTGTGATGGAACGTGTGAGGCTTGTCGGTCGTCGTAATAGATATAATTTAGAAGCATTCTATTGTCATGGCATGTTATGTGTAGGCAGATTCCGGAAGGGCTATGGTGACTTAGACCACTACTTGGATATTGACATATTCTACGGTTATGAGAATTTACTTGTGTGTTCCTATGGTTATCCTGAAGTAAGTTAAGTGAAAAGTTTTATATGATAGAGTGTTAATCTATTAGTGGTTGTGGAGTTATGATGAAAATTGTGTTTTATCTTATATTGGCATGTTGGTGCAGTGTATGGTATGTAATTTGAAGTGAGGATCAAGGTTGTAGTTTGGTGTTGACAAGGATGTCGCGAACTCGAATGAGCAGTAAAGGAGTTTCGATGTTTAAGGTAAGTGGGTATCATCTTCAATGTCACCTGAGATTGGTGTTTTGTGAAAAAGGCCTTGCATCCTGGTTATGGATTCTTGATTGCTTTTCAGCGTTATTGCGACCGATGGTATGTATAGAAAGATCTGTTATATGTTACGGAAGGTTGTGGGAGTGTGCCCCACGAGAAGGTTGTATAAGTGTGGCATGTAATCACTTGATTGATTGAAGAATTAAACCAAGTATGAAGATTGTGGTGATATTGTTAATTTGAGAATTAACGCCTAGAGGGCCCTCTATTTATTGAGTTGTGGACCGTTGAGGATTGCTTCGGTTATGATGGTAGTTCTCGTGTGTTATGAGAAAAAGGGAGTTATTATGGGCCTTCAAAAGGTTATTAGTCCAGTTCAGTGTGATCAAAATCAGCTTGAGGTCTGTGGATGGATCTAAATGTGAATATGGGCTCTATATCAGGCCAGATGTGTTCATTTCAGCAATGCATTCCTTTGGACAAGTAGTCGGGGTACTATTTTGTCGTTAGCTATTTCACGAAATGATATGTTGCGTCGTATGAGTTGTGAGACGGCTTGATAAATTTCTTATGTGTTGAGGTTCCGCTTAGAGATGATGTTATATGAGAAGGATGACTTTCGAGATTTCAGATCGTATATCGCACCTCAGTTGTATTTGAGTTTTGTAGCCTATGACACTATATGTCTCCCCAGGGATGGTATTATGCACTTAGCGTGCTTGTGACCGATATTCGGTATTTTGTTGTAATGAGCAATTTACCTCAGTGTATATCTCCTTATATGAATTCTATGTGTGGATCGGGTGGCACGCCACCATGGGTATGTTATTTGAATCGAGTTGCACGCCACAACAATGTGATGTTGAGTATAGTTTTCTATTAGCTCGTTCTAGCTGTGAGCTCGCGCCGTATGTATTATCTGCGAGCGTGGTAATTAGACCTCCTTTTCAGAGTTTGTTTCCTTCTGTATCACATCCTAATTAGTAGCCTATTGGCACATAGTAGCATCATATGAGACTTTTGATTGTGTCCGGGGTGGCTTATTGCCTGAGAAGTTTGTATTGGGTGAGACGAGGTTATTGGATTTAGGACCAGTGCACTTTGATTATATGAAATATATTAAGGAGCAAATACCATCTATTTGTTTCATAATAAGGTAAGGATTCTTGTGAGGAGTATAGGCTCAACGACGATTTGTCGACTCGACAGTTGGTTATGAATTCTTCACATCTCTTCCGTCGCTGCAGTATTGTGAGAGCTGGAACAAAACTTATATATATCATGAGGTGTGTTGTGAGCATCATATTCGTGGAATTTTGACTAATTTGATCAGAGAACATTATTATGGTCCTGTGAGTAAAGGTGGTGCAAGTTATAAATTCAGCTAGGATATGCAGTCATGTTTTGATGTTGCGGGTAGTTATTGATACGGTGAGCGTATGTTGTAATAGGCCTGACAGAGAATTCTGGATGTAAGAATTGGTCTCTAAGGCTTATTTGCTTAGGTGAAAAAGGATATCTTTAGATTGATCAAGCTAGGGTACCCAGCTGAACTGTGGTAGCACAGGTAGGTGCTCGAGGTGTTAAATAGTGATTTCGGACAAACCCCAACATAATTCTTTGCACGTTCGAGGACGAACATATGTTTAAGTGGGAGAGAATGTAATGACCAGACCGGCGTTTTGAGCTCTAGCGTGTTACTCAACAGTTTGGGTCCAAGAGTAGCTTCACTTCAGGTATGTCTTTATGCTTGTTCGAGGACAAATGAATGTTTAAGTGTAACAACCCAGCCGGTCGTTTTAAGGATTAATGCTCTGATTCCCCGTGTTTATTTCTACTATTGTGAGTTGCCGGGAGGATTCATTTAGGGTTTTGCAGTATTTTGAGACACTTAGTCCCTAAATGAGAGTTTAAGTGTTGGAAAGTTAACCATAGTCAGAACAATGTGAATACGGCCTCGGAATGAAAATACGATGGTTCCTTTATCTCCATTAGGTAATTTCGGGATTAGGAACATGATCAGAATGTGTTTTGGAGGTCCGTAGCTAATTTAGGCTTGAAATGCCAAAAAGTTGAATTTTTGAAGTTTCTGATCTGATAGTGAGATTTTGATTTGAGGGTCGGAATGGAATTCTGAAAATTGGATTAGCTTCGTAGTGTTTAATGTGACACGTGTGCAAAATGTCATGTCATTTGGACGATGTTTGATAGACTTTTTGATCAAAAATGTGTTTTTAGAGTTTTTAAAATTCTTAGGCTTGAATTCAATGAAAAATAGGTGTTTTGGTGTTGATTGAAGCATTTTTAAAATTGGTACAAGTTTGAATGATGTTTTAGGATTGGTTGGCATGTTTGGTTGAGGTCTTGTGTCTTCGGGTGTGTTTCGGATGCTCAACGGGTCATTTTTGGAACTTGTTGAATTGTAGAAAATCCTCTATGAAGTTTCCTTCAGTGAAATCGCAGCCCTTCCTCCCCGTTTGCGTAGAGTAATTCCGGAGGGTGAATAATTTTCTCTTTGTGGATCGCATTAGTAGGTTCACGATCGCGGAATTCTTTGCCTCTCCTCTTCGCATTCGCATTCCCCTTTCGCGTTCTCATAGTAGAAACTGAGCCGGTGGCTCAGTGGACCTTTTTCCCTTCTCACTCGCATGATATTGTCCGCGAATGCATAAGCCTCTCCTTTTCCTCTTCCTCGATCGAGTTTATCCTGTCGCATTTGTATAGACCAATTCAATGACCTTCAATTTTTCCTCTTCGTGATCGCGATGCACAAAATATCTGGGCAGATTCACAAATCACCTAGGTAGAAATCTTAAAACCCCAATTCGAGGGTTTAAGCTTATTTTCATAAATTCGAATTTGGGAGCTCGGGAAGGTTGATTTTTGAATACTTTTGCACCTAGGCAACTTGGGTAAGTGATCTCTACCCAACTTAGATCAATTTCTATGATTCCTCACTTAAATCTAGCCTTTAAATTTCGAATACGGTGGAAATAATTACGAAAAAAATTGGATAAACTTCATAGGACGAATTATTGGGTTTTAATTGGTATTTTGGCATCCGATTAGATAGATTGTTCTATGATTAGACTCATGTGAGTGTGAGGATTCTGAAAATAAGAATTTCACCCGATTTCGAGATGTGGGCCCAAGGGGCATTTTGGTCATTTTACATAAATTCGAGTATTAGCTTAGAATTAAATTGTAGAATCAGCTACTTGAATTATTATTTACATTATGAAATTGAATTGAATAAATTTGGTTGCTAATCAATTTTGGCCGGTTCGAGGCAAGTATCTTGCCTAACCTTGTGGGTGGGACTTCCCCTTAGTATTTAAGTCTTCTTTGCTAATTGTATTTCTTGTACGTGAGGTGATGAGCGCGTACTTGTGCTAATTGTTGAAAATCCTATTTTTCATTAAAATTAGCCTTGATTGTATTTTCCTTTCTTGTTTATATTACTTGGAATTTAAGCTTGTTGTTAGCTTAGGAAAGCATGTCTAATTGACTTAATTGATTTACTTGCTCAAAATGCCTTATTTGGATTATGTACAACATGCTAGACCAGAAATACCCGATTTCACTTTGATATGCAATTGATTGGATTGAATTCTTGTTGTTGTTGCATATTTACTTTGGGACTACGGGATGGTATCCCGGGATCTCCCATGTATGTTTACTTTGAGACTACGGAATTGCATTCCGGGAGATCTCCCTGCACATTTACGAGTTGGATAACGGGACTGCACCCGGGAGATCCAATGGCTATGATACTTACATTTGGCTGTACGTATTTATGATTGAGCTGAGGTGCGGGATACCGAGAGATCCCTGGCACGTATATTGAGGATACCAAGATATCCTCGGGATACCAAGAGATCCTTGGCATATATTGAGGATACCTAGATAACCTCAAGAAACCAAGAGATCCCTAGCATATATTGAGGATTTTTAGCCTCTTTTCGATTATTGCATTCCTTACTTTATCATATTAAATTCTTATTGTTAGCTTGCAACTGAATTTCTTATCTTATCCTGTTATTCCTTATATTTTATCTTATCTCAGTAGAGTCCTGACCTTCCTCGTCACTACTCAATCGAGGTTAGGTTTGGCACTTAGTAAGTACTGTTGTGCTGTACTCATTCCCTTTTGGTGCATGTTTTTCATGAGTAGATCCAGGTACTTTCCACTCAGTCTTATCATCATTGAGGCGATACGCTTCTGTAGAGACTTCGAGGTATATCTGCCGTGTCCGTAGACCGAGGAATCCCTTTCTATTCTTGCTTTTGTATATTAGCCCTTCTGTATTTTTCTGTGCTTTGTTAGACATTCTGGAGTCAGATCTACGTAGTATCTTTAGCTTGTGATTCATGGGTTTACAGGTTTTGGGAAGTGTTGTTAGTTCGAGAAGTTGCATTGCATATGCCAGGTGGCATTTTTAAATATTGTTTCATTTTGTTAGTTTGGGTTCAAAACATATTGTTGTTGATGCTGAAAATTAGTTAGAACATACCAATAAAGATGCAAATACCACGGATGGCGAACTGGGGCCGTGACAAACGGTGATGCTTGTATCTTAGCAAGTAGAGCCGAATCTTTTAGTCAAAGTGCATTCTTCACAAATGAATATCATATGACCCTATCATTGTCTTATTTTATTTATTTATATGGGACATATTTATAAGAAACTCTAATAGTATAAGTGTAAAGGATATCCACTAGAACGTTCTCGTTAATATCCTATCTTGAAAACTAGCCGTTATAATTCTGTTAGTTGTACTCGACCTCGACCCCTGTTGACACCTCGACTACGACTCTCGTTGACTCTTCGATCACAAACTTTGCTGCTTCTTGGGCCATCTCGACAAACGACGACTTGAAAATTCTTCCCTTAGTATTATCTTGGTTTAATATTCTAAAGATAAATTTTGGCTCATACAATTCCTACCCAAGATAATAAGCTCATGAGCTTGCTCTTGCTTCACCTCGAGAAAAAAAAATACGTTTTGTAAATTATTTATCAACTCGTGGCTTATCAAAAATTTAGATTCACTTATACAGTGTAGCTTTAGTACTTTTTAACTATTTTTTTCTATTTTAAAATTGGATGTCACAATTGGTTTGATCTGAACTAAGATACCATTCACAAAAGTCGCATACTTTAATTTTTCTCTAGAAATCTATTTCTTCTAATCTATTTTAACACGAAAAAGAATTATTACACATATTTTCTGATAAATGCTAAACCATTAAAATTTGTAATTTTTTCTCTTAAAATTATACAAAGTAAATTAAGACGTTAAACGTGAAAAAGCTAGTATTATATACTTATTTTAATCTTAATATGTAAAGAGAAAAGGTCCAAAATTGCCCCTCTACTGTGGTATAATTTTTACTTCTGCTACCCGTTGTACTTTTCATCTATTCTAGCCCCAAAGTTAAACAAAATTTAAAAATGATCCCTAAACCTAACGTCCATCCACGTGGCAACTGACTCCCTTAATTTTTTGCTATGTCAGCTGCCAAGTCACTTGACCCCACCAAGTTAAAACTCCACATACCCCATTTCAGTTGAGCTCAATGAGAAAACAAGAGCCTCCACTACCAACATTATTGCCATCATCGCTGTTGCTAAACGAGCAGCTATCACCTCCGGTGGAAAAGCCTCAAAAGATTCAGCAGAGAAAGAGTGGTATAAAGGAATTAGCGACACTTATTGCCTCATTGTACAGTCAGAGCAAGAAGAAAAAGAAGAGAGATATTTTTGAGAGCGTATTTGATTCTTCACTATCTGCAGAACCAGTTCTTCCACTACCAACACCACCATCGCCTCCTCCACCACCTCCGTCGTCGTCTAAGGTTTTCCAAAACATGTTCAAGAAAAATAGAAAAAGAAAACGTATATATTCCGATCCTTCTAGTGCAACAACAGCAGTTCGGCCTCCTCAACCTCCGTCGCCGCCTCTAAATTTAATTTTTAAAAGTAAGGATTGCTCTAATAAGCAAATGCATAGTAATGAAACTGATGTTGAGCTCCAAGGAAAAGGTTCAAATGCACAGTAATGAAGCCTAAAAATGGCAGTCAGGAAAACACGCACACACATACGTAGATCTATACAAAAATAAGAAAAGGGTAGAAACAACTGCACCACCAGTATCTTGCCGGAAGTTACTTTCAAAATTAAAATAAATATGTTTTTTGAGTGCAATTACTTGCTTTGTTTGAAATTAGTTATATTTTTGTGTGTTTGAATAAGTAAAAATTAGAAAAAATCAAAAAAATAGTAGTAATTAGTTTGTTAGTTTAGTTAATTAGAAAAATTAGCAAAATAGCCTAAATAGGAGAAAATAAAGGAAAAATAGCAGAAAAATTGCAAAAAATATTAGAAAATTAGAGTAATTAGTAGATTAGGATTTATAATTTTTTATAAAAGAAAAAGAAAAAAAAATAAAAGAAAAATACATAAAAATAATAATAAAATCAGAAAATTACAAAATTAGTTTGTGGGTAATGAGTTTGGGCCAATTGAATGGAATTGAAAGGCCCACACATATTGGCCCAAGGTAATATCCGGTCCAGGCCTTCCAGGAGTTGATCTCAACCGTTCATCAAATTCAATCCAACGGTTGAAGGTCAATCTCACAGTATCTAATAGGTTGAGTGGTGAGATTCATTTCTCACCGTTCGATTAAGTTGGATCCAGCGGCCTGAATAAATGGTTAGGTTAATTAGTTAATTAAAATAAAGAAAAAGTGATCTCAGCCGTTCAATCAAGCTAGATCCAACGGCTGAGAAGAGGGGCGGATTTAATTAATTAAGGAAATGGGAGATCGAATCTGAGCCGTTCGTTCGGATTGATCGAAAGGTCTTGATTTTAATCCCATTAGTAACGACACGACGTCGTTTAAGTAACGCTTGTGAGAGCCGTCGATTCTCATCAAATGAACGGCTGAGATTTCCTCGGATGCTTAGCCTATATAATGCTTATGTCTGAAGGGGCCGGCTCATTTCTTCAAACGCCTAACCCTAGCCGCCCTAATCTCTCCATCTTCTCCTTCGTCTCATCTCTGCAAGTTTAACCGGCCATGGAGGCCACCGCCTTCCATGGTGGTCTCCGGCCATACCTCATACCCCAAACCACCCTTTCCTTCTTCTCCATCTCAAACCACACCCAAAACTCCAAGAAAACCCTAAAAGCCTTCCCTGTTCTTGAGACTCCAGTCATCGGAGTCCATCTCCGGCCACCTCCTTCATCTCTATTACCTCTCTTTTCTTCTTCATTTCATAATACACCCAAAACCCCAGAAAAATACCCTGTTCTTCGAAGTCCCGGTCACCGGAATCCTCGCCGGTGACCACCCAAACAATGAGGATCCCCGTCAAACCAATGCCATTCGAACCCCCTTTCCCTGATCTATCCAACCATATAAGTCACCACCCTCGAATCTTCCCCAATCCTGTCGAATATCCAAAACAAAGTCGCCGGAAACCTAACTCCGGCGACCCCCAAACTGAAACCTCTTCAAGACCCTATCTTTCACCATCCCCTGAACACCCCCTGCAACCCAGAGTCATAAAGGCTTCGTCTTTAAGCCTTAGAAGAGGAATCAGAAAAGAAAGAAAAGAAAAAGAAAAGGTCTGAAAAGAAGTAAGGAAAAGGAACAAAGAAGAAGAATAGGAGAGTTTGAAATAAGTCAAAAGAAAAAGAGGAATAGGAAAGCTTGGGGGACAGACCCCGCCAAGCTAAGTGCCCCGCCCTTTCTGTTTTCTTTAGGATTTGTATATGTTTTTGTTCCGTCTTCTGTGATTTTTGTGTTTGCATGTTAATTTTCGTTTGTTCCTGTTGATATCCTGTTTCTCTTCTTTTTGTTTATCTCATGTCCTGTATATCTTTGCCTCTAGCATGTTCATCTTTTATTTTTAAATTGTTCTTTTAAGCCCGGTAGTGATAAGATTTTGGTTGGTTATGTGTCCTGTTTGATATCATGGTCCTTACTCTGAGTTCAAGTACCTCGTCTTTCTTTGTCATATTGACTGTTAGTTCCTGATTCATCTCAAAAGCATGACTATGGTTTTTCACATGCATATTTGTTTAGTCATTTGCTATAGATTCTCGTTTGTTGGTTTCTTAGTGTGAACTTTTGTTCTGATGTCCTTCTTTTACCTCATTGGTCCTATGTTAGCATTAGGCTTTCTCTTCTTATTGATATCAGATAACCCCTTTTTAGTTTGAATGGTTCTTTTTCTTTGCTTATTCTCATAATTAGTCTCAGGATTAGGATTGGCTGTCATTCTCATGCATGAGTCTATCCTGTTTAGCTTTACCTGTCCTGTTTGCTTAGCATGATCTTAGGGTCCATACTTGAAAGTGAATTCTGATTACCATTCTGTTTAAGTCCATTGTTTTATGAGCCATGTTGACTGTTTTATAAGAGTCTGTGCTTCTGTGTATGTCTATGCCATAAACCTTAAAGCTTATGAAGATTTTCAACTGTCATCTGGTTTGAGCTAGTAGAAACTAGGTCTAAATTGACATGGGCTCATACTTTGTCACATGAAATTGAATAATGTGAATTAATTAACTAAGATTCAACCATATCAAATTGCCCTTTCCGAGTTTTGGTTGATTGATGCATCTTGTTTGATTTTTATGTGCCTCTGTGTGCAAAACATGTTGAAAACTGATTGAGTTTTAGTAGTTCTTGTTAGCATGAATATTTGATCAATACTCATTAAGTTGTAGGGGATTGGTTATAGCTGTTAGTACTAAGTTCCATGAAAGTGGCTAGTTTTTAAATAGGATAAAACTGGAATTCATAATTAGGCTATAGGTTAAATAATTGGCTTAAGAATGGTCAACCTTGCAAAGGGTTGACCAATTCTATAAAGCCCTAACACACAGCTCACTGTTAAAAGTGGCTGGTTGTGCAAAAGGGCTATGTTTGCAAATGCAGACTAGCCCAGGCTCTCTTTAGAGCCCTGAACAAGCAAAGTGGCCAAACCTGTAAAGGTTTTGGGCCCAGCTGTTCAGTATTTGGCTTTGATAGCCCAAGCTAAGTCTCAACTTGAGACTGGCTAGATTTAAAAAAAAAGTTACTTTTAATAATAAAGCAGGCTATGCCTGCAATTAGCTTAAAATTGAAATAAATTGGTCTTAATTGACTGGAATTAGTTTAAATAGGCTAGATTTGAAATAGTTCTTAAAAAATAAATCTGGCCAGCCCTTAAATACCAATGCAAGGGCTGGCTATTAGTTAAATAGGTTCAAAAGAGGCTGAAATCTGCCCTAGGTAAGCTGGTAAATCAGCAGTGCCCTTAGGGGCACAATTGGGAACTGAATAGGTAAAATAGTAATAGTTTAGAACTTAAAAGGGTAATGGAGACATTTATGCTCCTCATTTCTGCAATTTTGCAGAGATTTAGGGGTATAATGGTCTCCTAAAAATGGGAAATCTGTAAAAATCTCAAACCCCTAAGGTTATACTAGTAAAAGGCCATAAAAGAGAATCTTTAGAACCTTCCAGCACATGCTGGAAGGGTTTTAGTAACTGAAAATGGGACTAAAGTGTAGAATAGGTAATTTTAGGAGGGGGAAGTGGGATTAATCCCATTACTTCCTCCCCAAGTATTCAGCCCTAAAAGGTTAGCTATAAATATCTCAAGAAAGGGGCTGAAAAAGGGGGATTCCACAGAGAGTAATCTGGAAAATACATTAACACTGAAATTCATTGAAACACTTAAGCTGAAATTCATACAAAAGCATTGAGAGATAAAAGAGCAATAGAACAGTAGGATTTTTCTGGAACTTCTCAGTAGAATTCACTGGTTTTCATTGGTTTTCTGCCGTGTTCTTCTG
Organism: Nicotiana noctiflora; assembly: GCA_032618575.1. NCBI lineage: Eukaryota > Viridiplantae > Streptophyta > Magnoliopsida > Solanales > Solanaceae > Nicotiana > Nicotiana noctiflora. The sequence goes on along the minus strand of JASVEL010001347.1, from coordinate 45,519 downwards.
CTCAAAATTGGATTGGGTTTCTTCTGTTACATTGTTGATTCGCACCTGTTGTTGCTGTGTTGTTGGGCTCGTTGATATTCAAATCCTCTACTGTTGCATTGCCTTGTTTGATCCTTGCTGTACTTACTCGCTTCTGTCTCCCTTAGACTCATTGGTTCTTTCTATTTGATCCAGGTACACTTCTCTATTTCTGATGAAGATGTAGATGCTGAAATGCTGTAATGAATGAAGTGCCTGTTTAATCCATTTGTCATTTTGTATTCTTTAATTAATAGTTTAATTATAGTATTATGTAGTAGTTGAATAACAGAAAAATGATACTAATGCTGTAATAATGTAGTACTAGCAGTAGTATAAGTAGTAATATAGTGTAGGCAGCTTGTCACTTAGTTTAATTAGGAAAACTTAAAACATAAGTTAATCCATAATACTTGCAAAAACTGATAAGCACTAAGTTCACAAACACCCGACCGTATAGTTAATTACATTATCACTGATTTGCATTTAGGTAATAATAAGTGAAAAGCGTTAGGTCAAGCAGTGATTCGTTCATGTTTTGGGTAATAATCTGATAATAAAACGAGTTATAAGGGAATCAACAGTATAATTATGCACAAGCCTTAGAGTCATTCATCTGTAGATGTTTAAAGTCGAATCATGGAATAACCAGACTGTATAATCGTTGTTAATATAGTTAGTCTAAATTCGAAAATCAGGAATAAAATCTGTAGCAGGCTAAGAAAAGGGGTAACTGGATATTGAAGCTGTTTAATTCAAATCAAGTTTATAGTGTTAAAATGTTTAGCTAGAAATGCAACGATGAGTATAATCAGTCCAGATTCACAGTTAATTGGGTTAGTTTTCCTGTAAATCACCTTCTCAGATTCAGTATTGACTTCAAACATTAATATAATAAGAAGTAGCCTATTAGTCCAGATATATGAAAACCAGTAATTGATTTGTAATTGATATGTGATGAATTGGTGTATTGATCTTTTACTGAATAAATAAAATGCTTTGTTTCAAATGAGTGTCTCTGTTCTTTTACTTCACTGTAATTGTTATTTATATTAAGCTTAATGTATATTATGGGCCCAAATCGTTATATCAAGTTAATAAGGCCAGCAAGCTTAAGCCCAAAACAACCTGGAGATTGCCTGGGCCTTAAAGGCCTGGACCCATGCTGATCCATGCTAAGCGAAACGAAAAGAAGACCAGGCCCAATAAGTAATAAGAATTCGACGGGCCTGGATTACTATAGAATTAGTATTACGATTAAGGCAAAAACAAATATAGAAAACTTAGCCAAATATTAGTACCCTTTAATAAATAAATTGGGACGAGCCTCGCCCGAATAACACCGGGGCCCCCATTTAGTAATGATATAATATAAAATAGACCCGGGAAAGCTAATAGCTAATTCCATAGCTTCTCCCAAAAGATTTAAAAGCCGATAGACGTTACTTTAGGGCACGATTTTAATTTACCTTCCTATGAACGAGTGTGCACTTGGTGCGACTCAAATCCAAATCTCGGCAAAGCCGAAATACTCCAAAAGTCATAGGCGTACTGGTTGCGGTATGACTCGAGGCGTGTTTCCGCGATGTCGCAAAATTCCTAAAAATAATATTTAACGCGAAAATCACATTATGTTGTTAAAATCTATAACTGAGTCAAATAAAAGTCAAAACGACAGTGGAGCGACCGTGCTAAAACCACGGAATCCGGGAGTGCCTAACACCTTCTCCCGGGTTAACAGAGTTCCTTATCCGGACCTCTGCTTCGCAGACATTTTAAAGAGTCAAAATTCCTCGGATTCGGGATTAACCGGTGACTTGGGACACCATGATCATTCCCAAGTGGCGACTCTGATTAATCTCTAATAAAATCCCGAACCGATTGTCCTTAAATTGGAAAAACTCCTTCCCTTACGTTATTTTATCCGTTTCGGGTAATTGAGCGTCGGGGTATACCCTACAAGTGTATTTTATACACCTTACGCGTGTCGGGGTAGTAAAAAGGGAGGTGTGACAGCTCTGGCGACTCTGCTGGGGACCCAACCCCGAATTTCGATTTCAGGGTTTAAGAACTCGAGCTCCTTAGAACTGCCGTTCGCGTTTTTGTTTGACTTCATTATGTGATTTGAATAACATGCTATGTGCTTTATCGCTTTGATATTATGTGAATTGTATATAAAATTGTGCCGAAAACCCTTCTCTCTTCTCTCCCGGGGATGTGCTTACTGGTTGAGACTCCCCTTTCTGTTAAAAGTCACCCTAAATTAAGAAAATAGAGGCCGGATAAGTTACAAAGCCGATTGACTCCGCGGGTCACCGGTACGTAGCCCCTCCTCGATTCGAGTTGTCCGCTCGGGTACACGGTCTAGCAATCCATGAAACCATAAGATTTTGAACATAGGTCTAGGACGATTATTTGCATCATATTTGACTTAGGGGACTCAACACAGTGGTTGGGTCCGTCTAGGACAGGTGACCCGGTATTGAAAAGACCGAGCATGCTATGTGTTGCATTTTATTGTCCTTGATCGTTATGCGGACCGGCGAAAATCCCGAGATTGGAAAAATTGTTGAAAAAGGAAAAAGAGAGAGAGGAAAATAATGATTTGTAGAAAATAGGTACATGGAAAATTTGAAAATTTGAAAAAATAGGTGGAACATTTTTGAAATAATTGGTCAAATAATCTGACCGAACTACGCAGGTTTGATTCTCGCCATTAGGTGGGATACGTAGGCAACCCTTAAACGGGTCCAACCACACTTTTAGAAAAAGACCAAAAAAGATTTTCTTTTCAAATAATCGAGGTGATTGCTATTTTTGGAAATGGCCGAATGTTCCGAAAGGACGCCGGAAGGTTGTTTTGGCAAAAATGGCCACTTCGAAAGTTATTTTTCTTTTCTTTCTTCCAAAAATTGAAAACTTGCATTGAAAAAGATTTTTCCTTTTCTAAATAAAATCACCTTAATAAATGTGCAGGACGAGCACGATGATGAATGAACAATTTTCCCTAAATAAAATCCCTTTGGAGCCGAGGTTATGGTGGCAGGACATGGGATCCGATGGTCAAGACTGGGTCAAAAGGTACTTGAAAGGCCTTACGGGGTTACTCGAAATAGTTCCTCGAGGTGATGTAATTAGAGCGTTGGTCTCGTTTTGGGATTCGGCACACAACGTATTTCATTTCCCAGATTTTGAGCTTACCCCTACTTTGGAGGAGATTGCCTTTTACATTGGGAAGACCGAGGTTCCGCTGAAAGGAAAATACTCGGTATCTCCGAGGATGGTGACAGTACATCGTTTCCTCGACTCTTTGAAAATTGCCCGGAATGTTCATAATGAAGATCTGGCCAACGGATTTTGTTCTTTAAGCTTCATCTACAACAGGTTTGGACATGTTGGGGGTTTCAATGACCCAACCAACAAGTTATGCTGTAAGTCCAACCGGGCGAAATGGGAAGAACACCGGAGGTTCGCATTTTTGGTGGCATTTCTTGGAGTTGTTGTATTCCCGAGGAAAGATGGTCATATCAATATAAAAGTCGCCGGAGTAGCTACCACACTGATAGTGCAAGAAAACAGTACCCTGGCCCCGATGATTGTCGCAGATATCTATCGTACTCTGACTGCGTGCAAAGCAGGGGCTAGCTTCTTCGAAGGGTGTAACTTGATCTTGCAAATTTGGCTAATCGAGCATCTGTGTCACCACCCTTCATTCTCGAGCTATGGTTCGGCCGATCGGACATGTTTGGAAGAGTTCAATGCGAGGACAAAAGAAGTAAGGTTGCCAGAGGGAGTCCAAGGTTGGATTGGGTATCTTCGATCACTAACTGACGGTCAAATTGATTGGACGTATGACTGGTTACCTCTTGACGAGGTGATATACATGCCAACAGAGGGATCGCCATTTTTGATTATGGGATTGAAGAGTATACAGCCTTATGCTCCCTACAGAGCTTTGCGACAGTTAGGTCGGTGTCAGATTATTCCGAGAGATGGGGATCTCAGTGTGCAAGCTGTGGAGATTGGTCCAGACGGGCAATTCTCGGAAGCAAAAATCCGGCAAATATGGAATGAATGCCAAAATCTGAAGATTGATACTTGTGTGCCGAATAGAGCAAGAGGGGAGATATCACCTGGATACTCCACCTGGTACCGACGAGGGGTTGAACACGAACGTCTTTCAAAGAGACCTCACTTGCAAGACCTGATAGAGCAATCCGAGGAAAATCTGAAATGGGCGGCCAAGGAAAAGGAATATAAGGCCAAAATTAGTCCGTTGGAGGATAAACTGAGAAATCTTCACTTCGAAAGCGGTTTACAAGCGGCATCCGATGAAGTGGAGAAGAAGCAGTTGAAGAAAGAAAATGAGATGTTGAGAGCTCAAATGGCTCAAATGAAAGTTGCATCCGAGACCCCAATTCGCTCGGCCCGGGATGAAAAGTTAATTGAGATTCTCCGGCAAAAGGTGAATGACTATAGCTTCGATTTGGATAAAACGGAGAAAGAGTTAGTCATGGCTCGGAAGCAAATGGATAAAGATGTTGAAAAGAGAGCCAAATTGGTTCAACAACTGCAGGACAAGCATGATGCTGAAGTAGTCCAGCTTAGAAAGAAAATAATCTCAGCCACGGCCAAGAGCAACAAGATTATCAAAGATCTTGAGGAAGAAAGAGAATATTGCTACACGACCATGGCTAGATTAAAATTGGAGCTACAACAGGTGCAAAAGGACAACCAACAGGTCTTGGACGCTCGCAATCAACAAATAAGCAGGTTATTGCAGGAAAAAGGGGTCATCAGAGAAAAGATTGTTCGCATCGCCCAGTACATCACTCGGAAGACTCAGCTTTGTGAAGATATGACTCGGAGGACTTTTGTATCTGCAGTGAAGTTTTTTGTACAACAAGTCATGGCCGACCTTGATAAGCTTCAAAGGGGTTTAGCATATAGGCCCGCGGCAAGGCCGAACGATGCCTCGCGGGCACTAGGTGCATTAATGTACTCTTAGGTCATGCATCATCTTTTATTTTTCCTTTGCTTAAACATCACTTTGTAATCAAGGTTTTGAATTATCAATGAGAAAACAAAGTGTTGTTACCAATTCTTTTACTTTATGGCATTTCTTTTGTATCCGCTAGGCAAATAAATAGGAGCGTAATTATGAAAACGACAAGAAAAAGAAAAAGAAAAAGCAAGAAAAAGAAAAGAAAAAAAGAGAAAGCAAGAAAAGAGAAAAAGCAAAAAAAAAAAGAAAAGAAGAAAAGAAAGAAAGAAAACAAAAGGGCGGGAAAAGAAAAATGATGATTGAAGTGAGCAGCAGCCGGGATGATGCATAACGACTCGAGCAAATGTGTTTGTTTTTAAAGTCGTTACATCTTATTCATGCGCTAACAACTAACAAGTGTTGATGTTTGTGAGTCCAGATTTTCTAGGCAACTGGCATACTGGCTACCCACCCATACAACACCAGGTCCAAAAAGATGACAAAGGCCGTGTCCCAGGAGATCGAGGCAACCATTGTAGACCCTGCTCACGAAGAAGAGATCGTGGATGTGGCAGGGATGAAAGAAGAAATGTACAAGTTAAGGCAACAGATGGCTGAAATGTACCAAGCTTGGTCAAGAGGTCAACCATTACCAGCCTACCCTCCTAACCCTGCATATGTCCCTCCAGCCAATCCTAACCCGGAGCCACCAACGATGAACTCATCCTCTACCTACCCCGACTACCCTCATTACTACGCTTCCACCTCCCAAATGCCACCACCTCCAACCAAGCAAGCACCACCTCCTGTACCACAAGTTGCTCCTGTATACGTGGCACCTCCGCCCGCTGTTATCCACAAGTCTTCTAGTGAACCGATGTTCCATATCCAGGATTCTCACTATTACCCTCCGGAGCCGACTTTCAGACAACACGAGTCTCACGCTCCTATGATAGAAGCAAGTGCCGGGCAGGAAGAGATGGCTCGGAAAGTCAAAAGTCTTGAGAATGCTTTCCGCAACATGCAAGGGCTAGGAGGGCAAGTAAGTGTAGCCTACAAAGACCTGTGTTTGTTCCCCGAGGTGCAACTTCCTGCGGGTTTCAAGTTGCCAAAGTTCGACATGTACGACGGACACGGGGATCCGGTAGCTCATCTGAGAGGATACTGTAGCAAGATGAGAGGCGCGGGAGGAAGAGATGAATTGTTGATGGCATACTTCAGCCAAAGTCTAAGCGGATCAGCCCTGGAATGGTATACCCGACAGGACCACACAAGATGGTTCGTTTGGGATGACTTAGCGCAAGCTTTCGCTAGTCACTTTCAGTACAATTTGGAGATCATACCCGACAGGTTATCCCTTACTAAGCTGGAGAAAAAGCCAGGAGAGAGCTTTAGAGAATACGGTTTTAGATGGAGGGAACAGGCCGCTAGAGTGGATCCGCCAATGAAAGAAGGTGAGATGGTGGACTGTTTTTTGCAAGCTTTGGAGCCAACGTACTACGGCCATCTAGTGTCTGCAATCGGGAAAAGTTTCAACGAAGTTGTGAAAATGGGAAGTTTTGTAGAAGAGGGTTTGAAGACAAACAAGATTATGAGTTTTTCGGCTATCAAAGCCACTAATCAAGCTATACAGAGTGGAAGTGGAGGAGTGATGGGAAAGAAGAAGAAGAAAGAAGAAGTGGCAACCGTTGAAAGCAGGTCCTGGAGTCGCAACCCCCATTATAACCCACCCAGACCTTACCGCCAACACCCACCAAGCCCGACAACTCCATATAATCCACCATCATCCTACCCACCAAATCCCTACAACACACCAAGCCCATATAACCCACCACCACCACCATACCCACCAACTGGCCCACATTACCATCACCCTCAAACCCAAGCTTACCCACCACCATCACCCCACGTGTGGAGAGCTCAAGCTCCACACAATGTGTACCATGCCCAAAACACATACTCAACCCCTAAACCTTACCGCAACCAGAATAGACCCAGGCCAGACACTGATTGGAGAAACAAAGCGGGAAAAACATTCACTCCTCTCGGAGAATCATATACCAGTCTTTTCCACAGGTTGAAAGAATTGGGGATGTTAAGCCCAATCGCACCAAAAAATCCAAATCCTCCCCCAAAGAACCTTAATACTTCTGTCAGATGTGAATATTGTTCAGGAACGGTGGGCCATGATACCGAGAAATGCTGGCAGTTAAAGAACGCCATTCAAGATCTCATTGATGAAAGGAAAATTGAAGTTCAGGCCCCAGAAACCCCAAACATTACCCAAAATCCATTGCCGAATCACCACGAAACAAATATGATAGAACTGGTGCAGGGTGATGGCAATCAAAAACCATCTCATGCCGTCATGATGATAAAGTCGAGTGACAAGTTAGAGAAAGAAATTGTGAAAGAGGAAGTAATTATTGAGAAACCAAAGCCAGTATAGTGATGGGAAGTCTAAAAGTGGTAGTGCCAGGTGCAAAGACAACTGTGACTGCGAAGGGTGCAAGTGCAGAGCCAGAGTGATCATAAAGCCAGTAGTGCAAATGCCAGTGGTGAATACAAAGATCGTGCCTTGGAACTATAACAAGGTAACAAGTAGTTTACAAGGGAAAAGAGATTTCGGTGAAATTAATGAAACTCATGGACTCACACGATCCGGAAGGTGTTTTGCTCCGGAGGAACCGAGAAAGATGAAGACGGCGAGAGAAAGTCAATCGAAGAAGCCAGGTGTCGGAGGAGGAAGCTGAAGAATTTCTTAAGAAAATGAAGTCGCAAGAGTACTCAGTGGTTGAGCAGCTAAGAAAGACCCCGGCCCAAATTTCTTTGTTATCTTTGTTGATACATTCGGAAGAGCACCGGAAGGCTCTTATGAAGATTCTAAATGAGGCTCATGTTCCGGAGAAGATTTCAGTGTGTCATTTGGAGAAAATTACCAGCAAAATTTTCGAGTCTAACAGGATCACCTTTTCTGATAAGGAGCTGCCGGTGGAAGGAACTGAACACAATAAAGCATTGTACCTCACAGTAAAGAGTGAAGAATCAGTCGTGACCAGGGTACTGATCGACAATGGATCGAGTGCGAATATTTGCCCGCTGTCAACCTTAGGGAAGCTGAACATTAGCCCGGACAGAATCCGGAGAAACAGTATCAATGTGAGAGGGTTTGACGGCGGAGGTAAGAACACGCTGGGAGATATTATTTTGGAAGTGACCATCGGTCCCGTTGATTTTACGATGGAGTTCCAGGTGCTCGACATTGCCGTATCGTATAACTTGCTGTTAGGTCGACCCTGGATTCATGCGGCCAAGGCAGTACCATCTTCTCTACACCAGATGGTCAAGTTTGAGTGGGAACAACAAGAGATTGTTGTACACGAGGAGGAAAATGCTTGTAATGTGGTAGCACCTTTTGATGATACTAATGGTGATAGAGGTCCTTGGGTCTACCAAGTGACGGATTCTGTTGTGGTGAATAGAGTTGCTGAAGGAGAAAAGTTATCAACCCCGATGTTGGCACCAACTGCTGTAATGGTGGCCAGAGAAATGCTGAGAAACGGATTTGCACCGGGGAGGGGATTAGGCAAAACACTGCAGGGAGTCACTCAACCAGCTCAGCTTCCGGAGAATAAAGGTACATTCGGCTTAGGGTTCAAACCCACCTTTGCCGATATCCAAAGAGCCTCTAAAGCCAAGAAGAACTGGACCTTGCCCAAACCCATACCCAAATTATCTGACATCTTTATCAGGCCTGGTACAAAACATCAACCATCTGCTGCAGCAAAGTGCATTGAGACCCAACTTGATGAAGAAATGCTTGGTTTTAAGAAGTTGTTTTGGGAGGTGAATACGATTGAAGCAGGGGAAGGCACGAGCAACATGGACGTGCAATTTGTGGGGCCCGGAGTCACATTGAACAATTGGGAAGCTACTCCTTTCCTTATCCGGAAGGAGTCTTGGTAGTTAGCTCAAAATTTCATCATTGTTTCCCCCAAAAGTTGTTATAATTTCCCCATTCCCCTCATGAAAAAAAAAAAAAATCAATCACCATGTATCCCGAACATTGTTCGTTTCTTTTATTAATGAAATGCAGCTTTTCCTTTTTCTTCACTTTTGCCTTATTTTTCTTTATTTTTCCTTTTGTACAGTTTTGCATGTGTTGATTCCAATGCCATGTCATGCGTGAAGGATTCTAGACCCAGTTCTGACAATCATGTTACTATACAAGAAATCGAGGAAGAGAGTGAAATAGAATGTGAGGATGAGGAAGCCCTAGAGGAAATAAGTAAGGACATGAAACAATATGAGGAAAAACCCAAACCGAATCTGAGTGATACGGAATCTGTAAATTTGGGGAGCGAAGATGATGTCCGAGAAACAAAGATTAGTGTGCATTTGGAGGCACCCCTCAGGGATGAATTGATAAGGTTGTTACATGAATTTAAGGACATTTTTGCCTGGTCCTATGATGACATGCCCGGGCTTAGCACAGATTTGGTGGTACACAAGTTGCCTATCTACTCGGAATGCCGGCCGGTAAAACAAAAGCTGAGGAAATTCAAAACGGACATTAGCGTGAAGATAAAAGAAGAGGTGAATAAGCAGTTTGAGGCAAAGGTCATAAGAGTTACCAAATACCCCACCTGGTTGGCAAATGTTGTGCCGGTCCCGAAAAAAGATGGCAAAACCAGAGTGTGTGTAGACTATAGAGACCTCAACAAAGCCAGTCCGAAGGATGACTTCCCATTGCCAAACATCCACATATTGATCGACAATTGCGCCAAGCATGAAATCGGTTCGTTTGTGGACCGTTATGCCGGTTATCACCAGATCCTGATGAGCGAAGAGGACGCTGAGAAAACTGCCTTCATTACACCTTGGGGAATGTATTGTTACAGAGTAATGCCGTTTGGGTTGAAGAATGCCGGGGCAACTTACATGAGGGCAATGACCACAATGTTTCATGATATGATGCATCGAGAAATTGAAGTATATGTGGACGATGTCATCATAAAGTCCAGAAAACAACCTGATCATGTGAAAGATTTGAGGAAGTTCTTCCAAAGACTCCGGAGGTACAATCTGAAGCTCAATCCAGCGAAGTGTGCTTTTGGAGTACCTTCAGGGAAACTACTGGGGTTTATTGTGAGCCGGCGAGGTATTGAACTGGATCCATCAAAGATCAAGGCTATTCAAAGTCTACCTCCGCCGAAGAACAAGAAGGAGGTCATGAGCTTATTAGGAAGGTTGAATTACATCAGTCGGTTCATCGCTCAGTTGACATCAACATGCGAGCCAATTTTCAAGTTGCTGAAGAAAGATGCAGCAGTGAAATTGGACCGATGAATGCCAAGAAGCCTTTGATAAGATTAAAGAATATTTGGCCAATCCTCCAGTCTTAGTTCCTCCGGAACCGGGAAGACGTTTGATCTTGTATTTGACAGTGCTAGACAACTCTTTTGGGTGTGTACTGGGGTAGCATGATGAGACTGGAATGAAAGAGCAGGCTATATATTACCTCAGCAAAAAGTTTACATCCTACGAGGTGAAGTATACCCAACTTGAAAGGACTTGTTGTGCATTGATTTGGGTAGCTCAGAAGCTAAAGCATTATTTGTCAGCATATACCACATACTTGATATCACGACTGGATCCTCTCAAGTATATATTTCAGAAGCCCATGCCTACGGGAAGATTGGCCAAATGGCAGATTCTGCTCACAGAATTTGACATTATTTATGTGACCCGTACGGCAATGAAGGCGCAAGCTATTGCAGACCACTTAGCGGAGAATCCGGTAGATGATGAGTATGAACCATTGAAGACGTACTTTCCGGATGAAGAGGCAATGATTGTCGAGGAGATAGAGCAAGAGGAGAAACCGGGATGGAAAATGTACTTTGATGGAGCCGTCAACAGCAGGGGCGTTGGTATCGGAGCGGTACTCATTTCAGGTACGGGTCAACACTATCCCGTCACAGCTCAGCTCCGATTTTTCTGTACCAACAATATGGCCGAATATGAGGCATGCATCTTGGGATTAAGGATGGCAATTGATATGGGTATTCAAGAGATTTTGGTCATGGGTGACTCGGATCTTTTGGTACACCAAATTCAAGGAGAATGGGAGACAAGAGATTTGAAGTTGATACCATATCGGTATTGTTTGCACGAGTTGTCTCAAAGATTCCAGTCTATAGAGTTCAAGCACATCCCGAGAATGCACAATGAAATTGCAGATGCTTTGGCCACATTGTCCTCTATGTTGCATCATCCGGACAAGACATACATAGATCCGCTCCAGCTCCAAGTCCGAGATCAGAATGCTTATTGCTTCGTTGTGGAAGAAGAGTCGGACGGAAAGCCGTGGTATCATGATATTAGGGAATACTTGAAGGCTGGCAAATACCCTGAGCAAGCCACTGGAGACCAGAAGAGAGCCATCAGGCGTCTAGCCAATGGATTTTTCTTTAGTGGAGGAGTGGTATACAAAAGAACACCGGATTTGGGTTTATTGCGGTGTGTAGATGCACAACAAGCAAATGAAATCATGATCGAAGTACATGCTGGAGTATGCGGACCCCACATGAGCGGATATGTGTTAGCAAAGAAGATCTTGAGAGCTGGGTACTACTGGCTCACGATGGAGCGTGATTGTATCGGGTATGTAAAGAAATGCCATCAATGCCAGGTACATGGGGATCTGATCCACTCCCCGCCTTATGAGTTGCACACAATGTCAGCACCATGGCCCTTTGTTGCTTGGGGCATGGATGTCATCGGCCCAATAGATCCAGCCGCTTCTAATGGGCACAGGTTCATTCTAGTTGCAATTGATTATTTTACCAAGTGGGTCGAAGCTAAGACATTCAAGGCAGTGACGAAGAAAGCGGTGGTGGATTTTGTGCACGAGAATATTATATGCCGATTTGGAATCCCTAAGGTGATTATCACAGACAATGGAGCCAATTTAAACAGTCATCTCATGGCGGAAGTTTGTGAAAGGTTTAAGATCACACACCGCAATTCCACGCCTTACAGGCCAAAGGCGAATGGTGCAGTAGAAGCGGCAAATAAGAACATCAAGAAAATTCTCCGAAAAATGGTGGAGGGATCCAGGCAGTGGCATGAAAAGTTACCCTTTGCTCTCATGGGTTACCGCACGACGGTACGTACTTCTATCGGAACCACACCTTATACCCCGGTGTATGGAACAGAGGCCGTTATACCCGCAGAAATAGAAATACCGTCATTGCGAATTATAGCCGAATCCGAGATAGATGACGATGAATGGGTAAAGGCCCGGTTAGAACAGTTGAATTTGATTGATGAGAAGAGAATGGCCGCAGTCTGCCATGGGCAGTTGTATCAGCGAAGAATGGCCAGAGCATATAATAAGAAGGTACGACCTCGAAAGTTTGAAGTCGGACAACTGGTATTGAGGCGTATCTTACCACATTGGGCCGAGGCAAAAGGCAAGTTTGCGCCGAATTGGCAGGGACCGTTCGTGGTATCACGGGTGTTGTCCAATGGAGCATTATATTTAACAGATGTTGAAGGAAAGTGCGTAGAGACTGCTATCAATTCAGATGCAATCAAAAGATACTATGTATGATTCCTTTTCAATTGTATGTTTTGTATTTTGTTGTGATTTTGGAATTGAAATGACGAAGGCGTTTTATTCTCTATCCAAACACTTTATCCATTGACACCCCCTTTGAGCCATGATTAACATATTCTTTCATACCCCTCTCTCGGAATCGCTTATAGCGCAATAAAGAAAATGAAAATTGAAATTGACAAAATGAAAAATGATGAATGAATGAAAAAATGAAAAAAAAAATGAAATGAAAAAATAAATGAAAAAAAAATAAAAAAAAATGATGAATGAAAAAAAAGAAGAAAAAGGCAAAAATCGGGAAAAAGTCAAAAAGAAATCCATCTAACTTTTGAAGTTGGGTGAACTACGTCCGACTTGATCCCGAAAGGGTACGTAGGCAGCCTCTCTGAGGTTCAGTCACAATAAAGGAAAAATCCAAAAATTCCCCACATATTGAAACTGGGGCAGAAGTTATGTTTAATAATTCCGAGAGTTGTAAATATTTTTAACCCTCGTTGAAATTTTGAGCCTTTATATCTTTCTTTCTTAACCCATCCAAAAGCCACGTTACAGTCCAAAGAAAGACCTTCTGATCAATTTTGAAATGATAACAAATACAACGAAGGAAGAGCGAAACATCGGACAATACCCGTGGTAAGAAAACAAAATACAAAAGGAAAAAAATGAGAAAAAATAAAAAAATGAGAGAGTCTCATCGGTGAAAACCTTAACCGGCACTGTGAGGCGACTGTGAGCTTGAGGGAAATAAAATGAGAGAGTCTCATCAGTGAAAACCTTAATCGGCACTGTGAGATGATTGTGAGTTTGAGAGAATAAATGAGAGAGTCTTATTGGTGAAAACCTTTCGAGGCACCGTAAGGCGATCATCAGAAAAGAGAAAAGGCAACAAAAAAGAGTATCGGTTTGTGGTCAAAGGAAATTCAGAGTCAGAATAATGATTGGAACGAACCGGGTCAGAGTTTAAATACATGGCATGGTCAGCGGAACCAGCCAGCAAATGCCCAGATAAGTTCTGTCATCTCTCCAAAATACCCTTACCTTCCTTTCATTTTTCTGCATTTCATTGTTTACCTTTTTAGAGCTAACTACCGGCTCCTGATAACGGAAGTTGAAACAACACTGGATCAGAAAGGATAGAAGATTGGGGAAAGGAATAAAGAAGCTTGGCAAACATGGCCAAAGAAAAAGAAAACAAAACAAAAATGGAGAAATGAGAAAAATACAAAAAAGAGTCTGCAAGGGACAAGAAGTCGAAAGTCATGCAACATGAGAAAGCAAAAACAAAGGAAGCAATAAGAAGTGGGGACGGCAGATGCCAGTTGCCAGCAGTTTATATCTAATAAATTTTGTTTCATACAGGAACAAATTGTCACTAATCACTTTAAAGTGAATGTGACCAATGTGGAAAATTTAAAATACCAAAAAGAGAAAGTCTGTCGAATAAGTGGAGAAATTCACAGGCAAGAGATAAGTTGGTAAAAGAAAATACCAAAAAGAGGAGGTAACATATTTTAAAATCCATTCCCCAGTCCTCAGGCTGAGGGAATATTTTCTGCATTTGCATTGCACGTTTCAATTCTGTTAGGCGCCCACCTTCAAATACGGGAATATTTTCTGCATTCGCATTGCACGTTTAAATTTCTGTTAGGCGCCCACCTTCAAATTCGGGAGTATTTTCTCGCATTTTGCATTGCACGTTTAAATTCTCGTTAGGCGCCCACCTTCAAATTCGGGAATATTTTCTCCATTTCGCATCGCACGTTTAAATTTTGTTAGGCGCCCACCTTCAAATTCGGGAATATTTTCTCCATTCGCATTGCACGTTTAAATTTCTGTTAGGCGCCCACCTTCAAATTCGGAATATTTTCTGCATTCGCATTGCACGTTTAAATTTCCGTTAGGCGCCCACCTTCAAATTCGGGAATATTTTCTGCATTCGCATTGCACGTTTAAATTCCGTTAGGCGCCCACCTTCAAATTCGGGAATATTTTCTCCATTCGCATTGCACGTTTAAATTTCTGTTAGGTGCCCACCTTCAAATTCGGGAATATTTTCTGCATCGCATTGCACGTTTAAATTTCGTTAGGCGCCCACCTTCAAATTCGGGAATATTTTCTCCATTCGCATTGCACGTTTAAATTTCTGTTAGCGCCCACCTTCAAATTCGGAATATTTTTCTCGCATTCGCATTGCACGTTTAAATTTCGTTAGGCGCCCACCTTCAAATTCGGGAATATTTTCTCCATTCGCATTGCACGTTTAAATTTCTGTTAGGCGCCCACCTTCAAATTCGGAAATATTTTCTCGCATTTCGCATTTCACGTTTAAATTTCCGTTAGGCGCCCACCTTCAAATTCGGGAATATTTTCTCGCATCGCATTGCACGTTTAAATTTCGTTAGGCGCCCACCTTCAAATTCGGGAATATTTTCTCGCATTCGCATTGCACGTTTAAATTTCCGTTAGGCGCCCACCTTCAAATTCGGGAATATTTTCTCGCACATCATGGTTTATACAGCTAAAAGCCCACACTCGGCGTAAAAAGAAAAAAAGAGGTAGTTTGTTGTTTTGTTTTCAGCAAGTTCAGCTCGGGATCAAGAAAAACAAGAAAATCAACAAAAGAGAGTCAACAAGAGAAAACAAGAAAATCAACAAAAAAGAGGAAGATTCTGCATCACCGAAAAGGGGAGAAGAGCAAAAGCTAGATTAGGAACAATTGTAATCGTAGGATCTTAGCTTAGAATAGCTTCTTCATTTTTACATTTCCCCCCCCCCCGGTGTAATAAGGAGTAAGTCAGCAGGTCTCAACAGTGTCAATGCAACAGTGAGTCCGGTAGTTTTTAAAAAAACTGCCAGACCTTCCCGAACTACACTGACCTGATTCCTGTTTAGCCCAGGATATGTAGGCAACCTCTAAAGCAGGGTGCGGTCAAAAGGTTTTCAAAAATGCTTTCACGGAATATGCCGATGTGCAAAATCTCTCATTACTGCTCACTTATCTTTGCACCGAAACTCTTCGTGTTCCCGAGCAAAGAGGGGCAGCTGTGAGCACATGATTTTTGCACCAGGCAAATAATTCCAAAATTAAAATAAATATGTTTTTGAGTGCAATTACTTGCTTTGTTTGAAATTAGTTATATTTTTGTGTGTTTGAATAAGTAAAAATTAGAAAAAAATCAAAAAAATAGTAGTAATTAGTTTGTTAGTTTAGTTAATTAGAAAAATTAGCAAAATAGCCTAAATAGGAGAAAATAAAGGAAAAATAGCAGAAAAATTGCAAAAAATATTAGAAAATTAGAGTAATTAGTAGATTAGGATTTATAATTTTTTATAAAAGAAAAAGAAAAAAAAAGTATAAAAGAAAATACATAAAAATAATAAAATCAGAAATTTACAAAAATAGTTTGTGGATAATGAGTTTGGGCCAATTGAATGGAATTGAAAGGCCCAGACATATTGGCCCAAGGTAATATCCGGTCCAGGCCTTCCAGGAGTTGATCTCAACCGTTCATCAAATTCAATCCAACGGTTGAAGGTCAATCTCACAGTATCTAATAGGTTGAGTGGTGAGATTCATTTCTCACCGTTCGATTAAGTTGGATCCAGCGGCTGAGAAGAGGGGCGGAATTAATTAATTAAGGAAATGGGAGATTGAATCTGAGCCGTTCGTTCGGATTGATCGAAAGGTCTTGATTTTAATCCCATTAGTAACGACACGGCGTCGTTTTAGTAACGCCTGTGAGAGCCGTCGATTCTCATCAAATGAACGGCTGAGATTTCCTCGGATGCTTAGCCTATATAATGCTTATGTCTGAAGGGGCCGGCTCATTTCTTCAAACGCCTAACCCTAGCCGCCCTAATCTCTCCATCTTCTCCTTCGTCTCATCTCTGCAAGTTTAACCGGCCATGGAGGCCACCGCCTTCCATGGTGGTCTCCGGCCATACCTCATACCCCAAACCACCCTTTCCTTCTTCTCCATCTCAAACCACACCCAAAACTCCAAGAAAACCCTAAAAGCCTTCCCTGTTCTTGAGACTCCGGTCATCAGAGTCCATCTCCGGTCACCTCCTTCATCTCTATTACCCCTCTCTCCTTCTTCTTCATCCCAAACACCCAGAAACTCCAGAAAACCAACCATTCTTCTAAACTCCGGTCACCGGAATCCTCGCCGGTGACCACCCAAACAATGAGGATCCCCGTCAAACCAATGCCATTCGATTCGTCTTGACTTGATCTGTCCACCCATACCACTCTCACCCGTCGAATCTTCCCACATCGTCTCGAATGTTCGAAAGAAAGGTCACCGGAACCCTAACTCCAGCGACCCCCAAAATCGAACCACCCAAAGATTATGTCTTTTACACTCCTGAACACCCCCCTGCAACCCAGAGTCATAAAGGCTTCGTCTTTAAGCCTTAGAAGAGGAATCAGAAAAGAAAGAAAAGAGAAAGAAAAGGTCTGAAAAGAAGTAAAGAAAAGGAACAAAGAAGAAGAATAGGAGAGTCTTGAAATAAGTCAAAAGAAAAAGAGGAATAGGAAAGCTTGGGGGACAGACCCCGCCAAGCTAAGTGCCCCGCCCTTTCTGTTTTCTTTAGGATTTGTATATGTTTTTGTTCCGTCTTCTGTGATTTTTGTGTTTGCATGTTAATTTTCGTTTGTTCCTGTTGATATCCTGTTTCTCTTCTTTTTGTTTATCTCATGTCCTGTATATCTTTGCCTCTAGCATGTTCATCTTTTATTTTTAAATTGTTCTTTTAAGCCCGGTAGTGATAAGATTTTGGTTGGTTATGTGTCCTGTTTGATATCATGGTCCTTACTCTGAGTTCAAGTACCTCGTCTTTCTTTGTCATATTGACTGTTAGTTCCTGATTCATCTCAAAAGCATGACTATGGTTTTTCACATGCATATTTGTTTAGTCATTTGCTATAGATTCTCGTTTGTTGGTTTCTTAGTGTGAACTTTTGTTCTGATGTCCTTCTTTTACCTCATTGGTCCTATGTTAGCATTAGGCTTTCTCTTCTTATTGATATCAGATAACCCCTTTTTAGTTTGAATGGTTCTTTTTCTTTGCTTATTCTCATAATTAGTCTCAGGATTAGGATTGGCTGTCATTCTCATGCATGAGTCTATCCTGTTTAGCTTTACCTGTCCTGCTTGCTTAGCATGATCTTAGGGTCCATACTTGAAAGTGAATTCTGATTACCATTCTGTTTAAGTCCATTGTTTTATGAGCCATGTTGACTGTTTTATAAGAGTCTGTGCTTCTGTGTATGTCTATGCCATAAACCTTAAAGCTTATGAAGATTTTCAACTGTCATCTGGTTTGAGCTAATAGAAACTAGGTCTAAATTGACATGGGCTCATACTTTGTCACATGAAATTGAATAATGTGAATTAATTAACTAAGATTCAACCATATCAAATTGCCCTTTCTGAGTTTTGGTTGATTGATGCATCTTGTTTGATTTTTATGTGCCTCTGTGTGCAAAACATGTTGAAAATGATTGAGTTTTAGTAGTTCTGGCTAGCATGAATATTTGATCCCTATCATACTCTAGGTGAATTGGGTATAGCTGTTAGTGCTAGGTCTCACTAAATTGTTAGTTTTTAAATAGGTATTAACTGAAAATGAATAAAATAGGTTATAAGTTAAATAATTGGCCTAAGAATGGTCAACCTTGCAAAGGGTTGACCAATTCTATAAAGCCCTAACACACAACTCACTTTAAAAGTGGCTGGTTGTGCAAAATGGCTATGTCTGCAAATGCAGACTAGCCCAGGCTCTCTTCAGAGCCCTGAACAGCAAAGTGGCCAAACCTGTAAAGGTTTTGGGCCCAGCTGTTCAGTGATTGGCTTTAATAGCCAAAGCTAAGTCTCAACTTGAGACTGGCTAAGTCTTAAATAGTTAATCATAATAATAAAGCAGGCTATGCCTGCAATTAGCTTAAAATTGAAATAATTTGGTCTTAATTGACTGGAATTAGATTAAAAGTGGCTAAAACTGAAATAGTTTCTTAAAATAAATCTGGCCAGCCCTTAAATACTAATGCCAGGGCTGGCTATTAGTTAAATAGGTGCAAAACAAGCTGAAATCTGCCCTAGGTAAGCTGGTAAATCAGCAGTGCCCTTAGGGGCACAATTGGGAATTAAAAAGGTAAAACAGTAATAGTTTAGAACTTAAAAGGGTAATGGAGACATTTATGCTCCTGATTTCTGCAATTTTGCAGAGGTTTAGGGGTATAATGGTCTCCTAAAAATGGGAAATCTGTAAAAATCTCAAACCCCTAAGGTTATACTAGTAAAATGCCATAAAAGAGAATCTTTAGAACCTTCCACCACATGCTGGAAGGGTTTTAGTAACTGAAAATGGGACTAAAGTGTAGAATAGGTAATTTTAAGAGGGGGAAGTGGGATTAATCCCATTACTTCCTCCCCAAGTATTCAGCCCTAAAAGGTTAGCTATAAATATCTCAAAAAGGGGCTGAAAAAAGGGGGGATTCCACTGGTAGAACAATCTGAGAAAATACATTTGGAAATTCTGATTGGAGAGTAATCTGAAAACACTTAAGCTGAAATTCATACAAAAGCATTGAGAGATAAAAGAGCAATAGAACAGTAGGATTTTTCTGGAACTTCTCAGTAGAATTCACTGGTTTTCATTGGTTTTCTGCCGTGTTCTTCTGCTCAAAATTGGATTGGGTTTCTTCTGTTACATTGTTGATTCGCACCTGTTGTTGCTGTGTTGTTGGGCTCGTTGATATTCAAATCCTCTACTGTTGCATTGCCTTGTTTGATCCTTGCTGTACTTACTCGCTTCTGTCTCCCTTAGACTCATTGGTTCTTTCTATTTGATCCAGGTACACTTCTCTATTTCTGATGAAGATGTAGATGCTGAAATGCTGTAATGAATGAAGTGCCTGTTTAATCCATTTGTCATTTTGTATTCTTTAATTAATAGTTTAATTATAGTATTATGTAGTAGTTGAATAACAGAAAAATGATACTAATGCTGTAATAATGTAGTACTAGCAGTAGTATAAGTAGTAATATAGTGTAGGCAGCTTGTCACTTAGTTTAATTAGGAAAACTTAAAACATAAGTTAATCCATAATACTTGCAAAAACTGATAAGCACTAAGTTCACAAACACCCGACCGTATAGTTAATTACATTATCACTGATTTGCATTTAGGTAATAATAAGTGAAAAGCGTTAGGTCAAGCAGTGATTCGTTCATGTTTTGGGTAATAATCTGATAATAAAACGAGTTATAAGGGAATCGGCAGTATAATTATGCACAAGCCTTAGAGTCATTCATCTGTAGATGTTTAAAGTCGAATCATGGAATAATCAGACTGTATAATCGTTGTTAATATAGTTAGTCTAAATTCGAAAATCAGGAATAAAATCTGTAGCAGGCTAAGAAAAGGGGTAACTGGATATTGAAGCTGTTTAATTCAAATCAAGTTTATAGTGTTAAAATGTTTAGCTAGAAATGCAACGATGAGTATAATCAGTCCAGATTCACAGTTAATTGGGTTAGTTTTCCTGTAAATCACCTTCTCAGATTCAGTATTGACTTCAAACATTAATATAATAAGAAGTAGCCTATTAGTCCAGATATATGAAAACCAGTAATTGATTTGTAATTGATATGTGATGAATTGGTGTATTGATCTTTTACTGAATAAATAAAATGCTTTGTTTCAAATGAGTGTCTCTGTTCTTTTACTTCACTGTAATTGTTATTTATATTAAGCTTAATGTATATTATGGGCCCAAATCGTTATATCAAGTTAATAAGGCCAGCAAGCTTAAGCCCAAAACAACCTGGAGACTGCCTGGGCCTTAAAGGCCTGGCCCAATGCCGATCCATGCTAGGCGAAACAAACAGAAGACCATGCCCAATAAGTAATAAGAATTCGACGGGCCTGGATTACTATAGAATTAGTATTACGATTAAGGCAAAAACAAATATAGAAAACTTAGCCAAATATTAGTACCCTTTAATAAATAATTTGGGACGAGCCTCGCCCGAATAACACCGGGGCCCCCATTTAGTAATAATATAAAATAGACCCGGGAAAGCTAATAGCTAATTCCATAGCTTCTCCCAAAAGATTTAAAAGCCGATAGACGTTACTTTAGGGCACGATTTTAATTTACCTTCCTATGAACGAGTGTGCACTTGGTGCGACTCAAATCCAAATCTCGGCAAAGCCGAAATACACCAAAAGTCATAGGCGTACTGGTTGCGGTATGACTCGAGGCGTGTTTCCGCGATGTCGCAAAATTTCTAAAAAATAATATTTAAGGTAAAAGCACATTATGTTATTAAAATCCTTTAATTAAGTCAAACAAAAGTCAAAAAATGACAGTGGAGCGACCGTGCTAAAACCACGGAATCCGGGAGTGCCTAACACCTTCTCCCGGGTTAACAGAGTTCCTTATCCGGACCTCTGCTTCGCAGATATTTTAAAGAGTCAAAATTCCTCGGATTCGGGATTAACCGGTGACTTGGGACACCATTGTCATTCCCAAGTGGCGACTCTGATTAATCTCTAATAAAATCCCGAACCGATTGTCCTTAAATTGGAAAAACTCCTTCCCTTACGTTATTTTATCCGTTTCGGGTAATCGAGCGTCGGGGTATACCCTACAAGTGTGTTTTTACACACACATACGTAGATCTATACAAAAATAAGAAAAGGGTAGAAACAACTGCACCACCAGTATCTTGCCGGAAGTTACTTTGGCGTTAGTCGTTGTAGGTAGCAACGTCAAAAAATGTACATAACAAAAAAAAAAGGCGGAAGATATTTGAATTCTTCAGCTTCGCTATGTTCTTCGATGTCTTAGCTGAGAAAGAAGAAGAAGATGATAATATTTTAATAAGAAAAAGAGTAGCTTAATTAGTGGACTTGCTGACATGAAAAAAAATTGAGATGGTTAGCTGCCACGGTGGAAGGACGTTATAGATATAGGTAATTTTAAAAACTTGATTATAGATAGGGCTAAACTGGACGAAAAGTATAACGAGCGGAAGTAAACAATATACCATAATAGAGGGACAATTTTGCACATTTTCCCTAATGTAAATGTAAGTCAAGTCTCCTTTTTCTATAGACCGACTCAAACAATACAAGTGGGGGTGTTCATGGTTTGGTGAAAAATCGATCTAAACTGAAAATCGAACCAAACCGATTAAGTAAATCGATATTTTTTTTTGATTTGGATTGGTTTTGGTTTTTAAAAATGATTGGTTGGTTTTGGTTCTATTTTAATAAACCAAAAAATAAACCGAACCAAACCGATTAATTATATACAAAATTTAATAATTATTTATATATAATATAATATCTTTTTGTTAATAATTTATGTTATTTTGAATTTGGTTTATTCTGTTATATCTTAAAAGATTGCCTAATTAAGCCCAAAACAATAGGATTCGACCAATTTTCTTTTCATTAATCGACTCTAATTCTCTAACCCTCCTCACATACTTTTGCCTAAAAGAAGAGTTAAAAAAAACCACCACAAGAGTAAAGAAAGCACGTTCAAATTGCAAGACAACAATGGCTAAAGCTTGAGAAAGCAAACTTTTAGTTTGTTTTTTGTTCATTCTTTTCATATAAACATGTAAATAAACTTTCAGTTCTCAAAGAAATATATAAAAAGCATATATTTGAAAAATTATTTTCAGACTGTTACCTAGCATTGTGTTAATATTATCGACTTGTCATTAGCTTACTATGAACCGAAAAACCGAACCAAACTAACACCAATCAAACTGATGGTTTGTATTTAATTTTATTTGATTTTGATTTTAAAAATTTAAATGCCAATTAAATTAATTTTATTTTGGTTTTTGTAAAAAACCGACCAAACCGAACCGTGAACATCCTAAATGCAAGGAAAAACTTTACAATTTCATCATCTTAATAATTGTTTGCTTAATCAGTTAATCTCATCCACTTATCTAGCTTTCTACTTATCGAGCAGCCCCTATTGAGTTCTACTTGTACTTACAATGGAGTGCAACGTAGAAGATCCACTCTCATTCTTGCAATGACAACATAGTCTCCCACGTCAAACCTTTGCCTGAACGAAAAAGAAAAAAAACTAAAAAACCTCTTAGTAGCCCTAAAATCTGAATCGACCGAAGCACAGTCCGACAGTCAAGAAAGACGTATGAACAAGTGAGGATACTCAGCTAAAAAAAAGTTACTTTATCATTTGATCCTCCAAATCTTGAACTTCAAATATTCAAAAAAACCCCATCAAAGAAGAGTCAAGATCTGTAATTTCCCCAGTTAGCTAATGAACCAAAAGCTTTGATACTAGCAATCACTTTGTGCAATGGCAAGCTCAAACAAAGGCAAGATTTTCTTGTTTTCTTTGCTTTTGTTATTTGATGTTTGGGTTTTTAGTGCTTTTGCTGAAAATGGTTCAAGCTCTGAATCAGTTATAATTGAAGAAGACAAGTTGCAGAATCATGAGATTGAACAGAAATTTGAACATGTTGATGCTTTAGATGTGTTAAAAAGACACCAACTTCAATTAGAAAAGCTAGAAGAGCTTGTTAAAAATCTTAGCTTGCTTGTTTCTAAGTTAGAATCAAGATTATTGGATTACCCTAAAGGTGAAATCTTGGAAGATAAGAAGCAGAGTTTTAAAGGAACTAAGCAGGTTGGTTTTGGTGAGAAAAAGAAGATTCAAAGTGATGGTTTTGTGGGTAGTAGTGAGGGTAGTTTATTAGAGAGTAAGGTAGTAGATGGGGAGAAAATGGGAGCAGTGTCTGTTACTAAGTATAGTCCTCTTTGGTTGGAAAGGTTTCAGTTTATATCAGCAGTGAGATTGGGATCAGATGCAACTAGCATTAATGTGTTGCCATTTAGGGATGCTGAAGGATTGAGTAAGTATGTTGTCATTGGCGATGATCGCGGAAAGGTGTATGCATTTTCCAGAAATGGGGAAGTTTTGATTGATTTTCAGACGTCGTTGAGTTCACCAATAACAGCCTATGTGTCATACTTGTCTGTTTATAAGAATGAGAGTTTGGTTGTTACGGGGCATGAAAATGGCGGTATTTTGATGCATAGAATTTGGGAGGTAATCCCTGATGGTGATGACAGGGCTACTCTTCATATGGAAACCGTAAGAAAATTTGCTTCGCCTGAAATCGAGGAAGGTGGGTCTTCGATTACAAGTTTAGATGTGCATCACGTTGGAAGAAATAGGTATATTTTGTCCACGGATTTTTCCGGGAAACTTAGGGTTTTTAGGGAGAATGGCACTGTTTTTGGGTTGACAGTGCCAAAGAGCAGGCCGCTTGCGTTTTTGAAACAAAGGCTTCTATTTCTAACAGAGACTGGTGCGGGGTCATTAGACTTGAGGACCATGAGAATTAGGGAATCTGAATGTGAAGGTTTAAACACTTCTATTGCTAGGAGTTATGTTTTTGATGCAACTGAACGGTCAAAGGCATATGGGTTTACATCTAATGGTGATTTGATTCATGTGCTACTCTTAGGAGATAATATGAACTTCAAGTGCAGGGTTAGATCCAAGAGGAAGTTAGAAATGGCCGAGCCTCTATCATTTCAAGCGATTAAAGGATATTTGCTTATTGCTAACCAGGAGAAGGTATCGCTGTATAATGTATCATCACAACATTATGTCCGGTCTGGTGGACCAAGGCTTTTATTCTCTGCTGGTCACGATGAAATTGTAGCATCATTTTTGAACTATCAATCTTTGGAATTAAATGATAAAGATAAAAAGGTGATTCCTTTAGTAGCCAGTGATCAAGAAAAGCTCGTTATTCTTGGACTGGGAAATGGTTACTTGGGGATATATCGCTCAAACCTTCCAATTTTCAAAAATGAGTTCAACACCATGATGTGGACGAGTCCCGTTTTATTTTTCATCCTTTTCCTTTTAGGTGCATATTATTTTTTTGCCAAGAAAAAGGAAGCTCTTACCTCATGGGGACCTGATGATCCTTTCAATTCGGCGAGTGTTACAAGTGGGGCTCCATCGGGATCCAGCCAAGGTGACAGATCTTATGCTGATTCGTCGAGGAATGCAGATCTTATGGATCTAAGGGGTAGTGGCCTCAGAGCTCCATCTGGAAGGTATGTCTCTCCATCGCGCTATCCTGGTGGAACAACAAGTGCCTATAGATCAAATCCTTCCGATACAACTTCCAGGCCTTCCTCTGTTGATCCCAACTTTAGAACTGCCTCGGAGTTGAAATTTAGGGGGTCGAATCTAGAAACATCAGGTTTTCCGAAAAGGAGAGATAGCCTATTCGTAAACAGTCAAATTCTGGATGATGGCAAGTAATCTGTAGTTCATGTCAGGTACATGTGTTAAATTCAGCAACCTTACTGTCATTTTTGACACGTGGGTAAGCTGACAACCTATAGCTGTAACTTTGCAACGGTTACTAATTGTGGTCGGTGGAAATAAAAAAGAATATTTTGAGCTTTCTGTTCTGACTACCCTGAATTGGTAATCAAGGAGATCTTTATTATCAATTTATTTTTCTCTTTTTCCTTCTATGCTAAAACTTATTCCAAGTATGCGCAATCCAGCTGTAAGTTCAGTTCTAGGAGAGATTACTCACACAATCGTTGAAGGATATCTGTGCTGTTTGAGATCAAGTTGGAAAAGATAAGCAGATCCCTCACCTCGACCCCCCACCCCCTAAAAAAGGAAAAAGTGGAAAGGAGAAATCATGATCAATGTATCTCACAACTTCGGTCTGGTCGCCGTGCCCTAAACTGATACGTGGTAGAATAGCCTTGAGTTTCAACTATCTTAGATGGAGCCAAAGGAGCCTTGGTGGAACAATTGAAGTAAGGTACTTGTCACTGAAACTGTTTTTGTTTTGTCGTCATTATCACCATCGTATCTTCATCTCTATTACTCTGTTCGAAGGGTAAAAAAATTAATGTAGGAGAACTTCCTTGAGGAATGTTTAGGTTCTTACTATCTTTACCTTTTCATCAAAACAAAAATGTCGAGGTTCTTACGATTCCTGCTTGAGCATTTAATGCTCTCGTGCAAATGGAAATTTTATTTAAATCTTCATGGGTTAATGTTTAATTGTTTAGCGTCATGTTTGGTTGCAATTTATTTATGCTCGTGTATTCGTGAGAAGCTGCTTCTTGTATATCATGCAGCGTCAGCAGCAGGTCTTTACTTGGTTTTCCAAGTAGAGTACTAATAATTTTAATCAATGTAGAAAATGGCTTCTAAGAGGTTACAGGTTCGAGCCGTGAAAACAGCCTCTTGCAGAAATGTAGAGTAAGGTTGCGTACAGTAGACCCTTGTGGTCCGATCCTTTTTTGGACCCCGCGCTTAACAGGAACTTAGTGCACCGAGCTGCCCTTTTCTTTAATGTAGAAAACGGTTTGTTATGGATTCAAAGTGTGAGGGCTTGCTCATGTTTCTCCGTGGGAAAGCGATCATGATTTTAGTAGACAGTTAAGCTTAAGTGTGTTGCAAGTGATGTGCTATAGGTACCATAAAATTCTCTAAAGAGTTTAGATTATTTAAGATAAGCTGAATCTTGTGAAAATCTCTTTTTTCCTTTTCTTTCTGGTGGCTGGGAAAGGAAGAAATAATCCATTTGTCATTGTCTTTCCAGAAAGCCTTTGGTTTTGGTTTTAGTTTTAGTTTTTGGGTTGGTCACCTATTTCATTTGCTTACCAAAAGTGTTTTAAGCTTTAGAAGACAGCATTTGGCAGAGTTAGTCAATATATGGAAGAAACACAAAGTTCTAAAGATGTTGGATTGTCATTTTTCATTCTTCACATGGATAAAAATTGTTGCAAATTTCAGTATATCAATTTTATACCAAAAAGTGGGCAGTTTAATTTCCTCAAGTTTTCCCTTCGTGAGTTGTGTCTTGCCCCCTCCTTTCTTAGGGACGCAGTGCACTAAGTTCCCGTTATTCGTGGTGTTCGGGGAAGGGCCGGACCACAAGGGTTTATTGTGTGCAGCTTTATTCTGCATTTTTGCAAGAGGTTGTTTCCACGGCTCGAACCCGTGTCCCTTTCTTATCCCGTACAAAAGTAGACTTTGCTTATAGATGTAACTGCAGTCTTGGATATTAATGTTTGATAGCGATAAACAAGATATTTTCTATTAGATTTAATACCTTAGTGTTAGTAAAATGTTAAATGTTTTGGTTGAGAATATTTTTCACAAGAAATACTTTGTGCAGTGGAATAATTATTGTTTTGTAAGTCATTGTCAACACTTGGTTGGATATAAATTGCATTAGTATGCTGTGGTGGTCGGTGGGTTATACATTAAGAGTTGTGTTTGGTGATTATTAGGACTATCTACAAAAGAAACGAGTGTGTATACGTAACTTTGAAAACGTCATATCGAGTATGAATAGTAAAAATGGGACGGCCCAGGTGTACAAAGTATTTCAAGCTCAAAGTATGGGTCCGAAAAGAGCCACACCTTAAGGGGTGTGATGTAGGCAACTTACCTTTATGCAAGCATTAGTAGTTTGATTTCATGACCCGGATTCATAAGTTATGGATGATACGGAAATAACTTGACTGTTGCTTAAAGGCATCTTATGTAGTGATAATCAAATTAATGCTGCAAGTAATTTTTTTCTACCATTCACTATTATTATTATTATTATTATTATTATTATTATTATTATTATTATTATTATTATTATTATTAATCTTAGCTGATTGATATATTGTATTCATTGGAAAACATTGACAAGGAAATATACTTTACGTGATACAATTAAGTTATCAAAAGTTGGTTCGTCTGAGAAGCTTTTATCGTACCAAATTTGGAAAAGAAAGGAAGGGGCAAACAACTATCTTTAGTACTCTCACTTGTTCACGATAAGTGATTAATTTATTTTTTTATTTCGGTCCAAAATAAGTTTTCGTTTATATAATCAAGAAAAAGTTCAATTTATTTTTTCAAAATTATCTTTATGTATGACTATACGTATTCCTAAAAAGTTATTTACTCCTTACATTTGACAAAGAGAAGTAAGTGGTATTATAACTATGTCACAATATTTAATTACGGGCAGTTTAGTCACACTAATTATTTTTGGTTAGAATTTTATATTTTCTTAAGGGATATGTGCACAAAGTAAATTGATCACTTATTATAAATAATAAAGAATATTGTAATTCGTTGTTTTCCTAATTAAAGTATTTCCTTTATGATTTTCCAAAAAAGGCAAAATCCTTTCAAAATCTTGAGAGGCCCACTTCATTTCCTTCGCTTTCTAGATATATTCGATATAATCCATAGTCTTCGAAAAGCCTTGGACATTTATTTATTTTTTTAAATAGAAAGAATGCGTATTTACATTAGTCCTATGACGTACTGATGAGTTCATCCCATTCTCAGGTAAGGAAGGCTGCCCTTTTCAAAGTGGAGGTGACCATGTATATTCTGTTGAATTTAGGAAGCAAAACATCATCTTTTAACAGTTATTTTCCAGTAGTCACCAAGCACGGAGCTAAAATTTTCATTAAGGCGTATCAAAATATAAGAATTTAATTATACGATACAATCAAGGGAAATCAACATATAATAAATATATATAAAGTAAAAAGAATTTATCTACCAATATTGTGTAGTTTTTCAATAAAGGGGGCTGGCTATTAACACACCTTGCTTGAATGTGGATCCGCAACTGTCGTCACAAATTATTATTAGACTTATGGGTGATAGTTTACTATTTGGAATTTATCAAACTTTCTCATAATTAACTTCTGCTAAGGCCCCGTTTGGATTGGCTTAAAAAAAGTAGCTTTTAAGCATGGTGCTTAAAAGCATTTTTTAAGTGCTGGAGCTTGTTTTATAAATAAGTAGTTACGTGTTTGGATAAAAGTGCTTAAGCTGAAAAAAAGTTATTGAAGTGTTTGGTAAATAAATGCTGGAAAGCACCTTTTCTGTTAAAATGACTGAAATATCCTTAAAGCTGTTAACATTGAAGTATGTTATTTTTGGAGAATTTCCTTCAAAAAATTGGAAAAAAGTATTTATGCTTAGATGGGTTTTCATTTGAAGTTACTATATTTATTTAGTGCTATATATTTGTTTCAACTTTTACGAATTTTTTGTATTTTAGTGTTTGTACAAGACAAACAATTATAACATTGTTTATTTGAAAATATTAAAAAACACTCAAAACACAAAGAATTTCAAGGCAATTATTATTACTCCTAAATATACTATCGGAGTAAAATAAAAATGCGATTATGATTATTATGTGAGAAGGAATCATGAAATAAAATCAATGCAGAAAAATAAAAAAAATAGGGAAAGACAACAAAAAGATATGCCATAGAAATTGGCATTAGAAATGGTTGACAAAAATGGGAACAGGAGGAAGAAGTAAAAGAACGTTTGTGCTTTTAGTTTTGAAGAGATATTTGGAAAAATAAAAGATTATTAGGGATAAAAGAGTAAATTAAAATGGTCAAACCCAACCAGCTTTTAAGCTATAAAAAATAAGTTGGGATTCATAACTTGTTGTTTTTAGCTTGTTTGGGCTTAAAACCAGTTGGCTTAAAAGCTATTTTTAAAGTTACCAAACACTCCAACCAGCTAAAAAGTGCTTTTAAGCTGGTTTGACCAGCTTTTAAGCCAATCCAAACACCCTCTAAGTTATTCGATCGAAGCTTTCCACGCCTTGTTGCTAAAAATTGGCATACCGGACCAAGTCAATACGTAGGGGCAGATGGAGCTTTTGGCGTCACGAGTCAAGAAAATTTTTATGTTCAGATCACCAAAAAGATAAATTAAGACATGTTACGCGATTAAACAATTAGAACAACAAAGTCAGTTTTATCCCATAGTGGTGTTTACCCGTATAATTGAATAACAATTAAACTTATAATGTTAGAATATGTAATTTCACTTAACAAACTGATAAATATAAGAATTAACGTAAGAAAACAATAAAGTAGAGCAAGCCACTGTAATGAGCAACTGTGGCCCTCGAACTAAATTGCACTCGAACCAAATGAATATGCAATTGAAAGAGTGTAGACTGAACAATAGAGGTTGAAGAGCTTAAGAGAAAAATATAGTATATTGCTTGATTATGCGTGAATGTCACCTCTTATAAAATGATTAGGACCCTCTTTATATAGTAGATGCATCCTATTTATGGTATAATTCTAATTACAGAAGGAAATTCCATGATGGGCTAAATATCCGGTCTTGGCTTGATACGTGCGAGATTTTCGCTACGGTCCTTGCTTGATCACAACTATCTTGGTTTTTTTTGTTATTCGGCCTAGTATGCTTCTTTGTTCTCACTCGATCTCTTTCTTGCTTCGGTCTCGATGATCACAGGTGATATCGATCTTGATCAGCCATTGTTCCACGAGTTTACCGATTCATCTCCGTATCATGATCCGATATAACCGAGGCCGAACCTTAATCTGTCACCCCGATTTCGGTTAGTCATACAAAATTAGGCAAGCTCGATTTTTTTCCGTATACAAGTGTGAACATATTACATGATTAAAGGGAGATAGAAATTAAAAAATTTTACACGTTTAATTTTAGAATTCATTTTCTAACGCTGAATGCAAACTTAAAAAAAGGGTAGCTTGGTACATTTACATCCCATATTCAGAGGCAGATTTTGGATTTCAAATAGATGGGTGCACTAGTGGATGTAGAATTTATATTTGACAAGTTTAAGTTTAGTCTCTTACCATGAACCTACTACACTTTTAAAATCGTAGATTCAAAATTATATTACTTTTTTGAAATTTTAGTGATTTTCATACACATATATCTATATTCTGTGCCGAAAATAAGATCCCCAAAGTGAGATTTGAACGCTAATTTTATTTGTAGAGGTGCACCAATAATCGTTGCGCCACGGGAGTGTTTAAGCATTAGTGTAGACACATGTATATAAGTAATTTTAAAGAAATATAATATTGTTATACATGGCTTAAGAGTTCACTGAAACCCATACCCCTAAATCTATATACGTCCGTGTCCGTAGTCACATAGGATTTTATGATTCGAACACACAACTTATAAATCACACGAAAATAACTTAACCGTTGCTCGAGACTCCCATCAAACTTTTATCTTTTTAATATCGTATTGAAAATGGTGGCTAGAGTTGCATATATTCTACCATCTGTTAGCCTATGTCACTGATACTACGATAGCCTAATACTTTGTCTGGATTAGAAAAGAGCCACATTTACTTTAAATTGGAATAAAACAACTACTGAAAGAAAATGATGTGTGCGTACCGTTGCAACTTGATTTATCTAAAGCTGAAAATGCCGTTGCACAAGGACGACCAAATCAATCCTTTTCATTTGGGAATTATTATTCTTCATTCCCTTATTTGATTTATATTTTGCACCGCTACTAATAATTAACTCCCAACAATTAATTTGTCAACGTAATGTATTTCCTTTTTTGATTAATATGCTTATTGGAAACAGAAATTAAATAAATATAGTTAACTGTCCGTCAAAGGTTAACTTATTTTTAAATGTGTGAATGTATAGATTGTGAAGTATCTATTTATTTGTTTAAAATATATTTTGTGAGTCAGAATTTTATAAGTTGACATGAGATAGTGAATGTTCAGGGCAGTCCGATGCATAAAATATATGTGTTCATGCAGGATCCGAAGAAGGCCGTATCTCAAGGGAGTATGATGCATGCAGCATACTCCGATGCAAGCAATAACAACTAATTTTTATAATTCGAACTCATGATCACACGAAAATAACTTGATCGTTGCTCCAAGGCTCCCCTTTTGAGAAAGTGAATGTCCAACTGAACTGTGACCTATTAGACTCTCTCACCAAAAAGGTAGCCACAACCTATCTGGTTGAGCTTCACCTAAGCCAAAAGTACTTTTCTTTAAAAAAAAAAAGTATTGTCTTTATTAAAACTGAAGTATTTGGTCAAGCTTTTAGATTTTTTCTTTTTTAAGTTGAAGCGGAAACAATTTAGAAAAGTAAAAAGATGTAATTTCTCTTCAAACACATTTTTTTGAAAAGCACTCTTAGAGCTTGTTTGGCTAAGCTCTAGGAGGCCAAAAGTACTTTTTCTGGCTAGAAAAAAACTTTTTAAAACATTTAAAGTGTTTGGCCAAAATAAAAAAGTACTTCTTAACAGCCGCATAAGCAGTTCTTTTGCATCTAGGGAGAAGCTACAAATTCTAACCTCTTCCAAAAAGCAGAAGCAGAAAATTAATTTATTCATGACAAAAATAACCTTACAATAAATTATATTTTTCAAAAATCCCTCATTAATTTAAGTTTTCTTTTTCTTTTACTTTTTCTTTTCCTGCTATACATTTATTCTCTTTTTTGTTTTAATCAAGTTTTTATTCTCTTTCTCCTATTCTTTAAGAGTAGATTTTAAATTTATATTGAATGAGTATTTTGATATATTTAAATTATCATATAAATAATAAGTAATATCAAATAGTCAATATTGTTGCTTTGGAATAACTATATTTTATATATATTAGAATTTTTAATTTATATTTTTACTTTACATTTTTAATTGAATTATCTTCTACTAAATGTTTAATTTTTTTCCCCAAATAATACTAATAGTAAATTGAACCTTTAGTGTCTTTTTTGGTAATTTGATATTTAAAAGTACTTCTTTTAAAAGATTGGCAAATACGATGAGCTTGAAAAAAACACTACTCAAATGAATCGGCGAAACACAAACTACTTGTTTGCCAAAAGTACTTTTCGTAAAACACTTTTGAATAAAAGTACTTTTTAAAATAAGTAATTTTTGGCAGCCTCAAACGGGATCTAAAAGTAGTTTTAAAAGTTTGATCAAATAAGAATTATTTTTTAAATTTATTAGTCAGAATTAAGCCGTTCTTACTAAAAGTACTTTTAATAAAAAATAATTTCTTAAAATAAATTGATTATTGCAACTTGGCTGAACAAGCTAGTAGTAAGACATATTAAAAAGGAAATATAAGTACTACAGAAGAAAAGAATAAAAACAGTGGTTTATTTTATTTTTTTTCCTTTAAATTGTTGTGACACAGATCCATATAAACAATAAAAAGGAGAAGGTAGAAGTAAAAAGAGTTTTAGGTAGAATTCAAACTCTGAAATAGGATCAGAGTTGCAACATTTAAGCTTGCAAGTTGCAACTCAGATCCTGAGATTAAAAACAATAAAAGTGAGAAACAAACTTTCTCTCAACAAACACAACATAGATTTTGCCTTTTTGTATATTAATATTAGAATTAGAACATCCGAAACACGCCATCACTCACTCTCCTTCTCCTTCCCTTTTTCTGTTTCAAAAGTTGGAACCGTTAACTCAACAACCGCTTCACCAAAACCACACTCTTTACTCAAAAACTCTCATTTTATTAATTTCAGTTTTTCTTCAATAAAACTAGGGATTTTAGATTGTTGTTGCTGAGTTTGTGATGGCGGAACCGAGTCGGACCGGTGGTGGTGAGTCGTCGTCGTCGCCAGAGACCGGAATTCCGACCGGTTTGAACCGGATTAAGACTAGGCGGCTTGAGTCGAAGGAAAGGCCGAGTTCAAGGCTTATAGTAGATTCCGATAAGTTGAATGAGTCTCCTCGTTCTGGAGCTTCCACGCCTCGGTTGAAGCAGGACCAAAGAGCTGCCGCAAAAGGACGTAAAGGTCTTTTTGCTAAATCTCCTGTTTAGCTTTTAAATAGTTAACCTTTGTGTTCTACGCGTTACGATATTTTTTTATGCAGTTATTAAGTTTCTTATTAGTGTTAGTTTTATTTGATTTGTTTATTATAGTAGTGGCAGTTCAAGAAGATATTAAATTAATAGAAATTATGTCGCGTCAAAGTTTAATATTGAGTAGTTAAATGAATGAATTTTTGAAAATAGTCAGAATAATATTAATAATGGAGTGGTGTTGAGCATTTTGGAATGATAGAGTGTAGTTTGTATTGGAAAGGGGAGGTAGAAAATTTCTATTGTTTGATATAGTTACATGCTAGGCTGGACATGATGATGTCATTGGGCATTCGAATGGTGTATTAGCTATTTTCTTAATAAAAATATGAAGGTGGTGCCCGAGGCCCCGAGCTAGCTTGCACATGACTCGAGTATTCCACCGGATACTACTTCCCATCAATAGGTGTATTAGCCATATTGCATCTGCATGTCTAAAAATGAGACCTTTTTTTAATAAGGATTTAAAAAAAGAAGTAGTGGATTTTAGTTCAGATGAAGGAAGATATACTTTGGATTTATTGGTCTCCTGTCTAGAGAAGCTAGTGGATCTGATAGAAAAGAAACTCGTAGAGTTGGGTGCAGGAGGTTGGAGAAATTGGGGAGCTAATATCTGCTTTAATTACTGAAGTTCTTCAGCTGAAATCTATATGGTAATTTTCTAGAAAGAAAGTTGGTATATGTATAATAATTTCCGAAACGAATGTATGCACAGTCTAATGCTGACATCTAATAGTAATAGAATGAACGAGTGTTCGAAGACCCTATCCTACCATATGAATGGAGAAGCTTGTTTGAGAGGGAGGAAGCTGGTCATTTGTCTTACGGAAGTTGCAGTCTGAGCAAGTATACTTTTTAGCTGTTATATGATCAGACTGTGATTTTCACCTTTAAAAATGTCATCATCCGTGTTGTACTAGTGCTTCCGATGCATAGATTACTTATCATTACCTAAACTTTGGAATTCTTTGGTAAGCAGTGGCGGATGTAGTGTATTGTGTACGGGTTCAACTGAACCCATAACTTTTGATGCGGAGTAAAAATTTATATGTAAAAATTTATTAAAATTGTAAAAATAATAGATATGAACCCATAGTTTTAAAAATATAATAGGTTTGAACCCATATAATTTAAATCCTGGATCCGCCGTTGTTGGTAAGATTTAAAATTACTTTGATTGTAAATTTCCTAAGTTTGTGTCTTCTCAATTGGATGGAATCTCTCCGAAACAACCCCCCCTCGCGCTTTCTGTTTGTGATGCAGGAACTCAAAGGAGTTTAATTTCCAGTTTTTTATTTATTCTTGGCAGCTCTTTTTCTCTGTCCAATTGGATTTTCTGTTCTACTAAACTTTCTGGTCCCTTTACCTGACAGGACACCGTAAAGGCAGGAAGATAGCTAGTTGGTTTGCGTCATATCTCTTTAAGGATTTAGATCAAGCTAGTAGTGGAATTTCAGTAAATCAGGTAAGAAATGGTTTATTGGAAGCATCCTCTCTGCCCTTCTAGGGGTAAGGGGTAAGGCTGCGTACATCTTACCCTCCCCAGACCCCAATTGTGGGAAACTACTGGGTTTGTTGTTGTTGTTGTTGTTGTTGTTGCTGGTAAGAAATGGTTTAGCTTGCACATAAAAGTAGTTTTGTTAAGTTACTCTGGATGTGCTATGCTATGTTTCTGCTGCTTATTTGATGTGCTATGTTGTGTCTCACTGTTTGATAATTTGCATTTTAGTGTACTGACAAGGAGGGTCCTGGAAGGAATGTGCATAAGATGGGGAAGCATGTGACAATGAGGCAATCTTCCCAAGGAACAATGCCTAATAGTAAAGCAAGCAAAACATTCAAAAGTTTTTCACACGAGCTAGGTCCAAAAGGTGGCATTCAACCTTCACCTCCGCGAGCTCACAGCTATAATGATCTAAAGGTATTCCTTTCGACATTTTTTGTTCTGACACTTCCAGTTATTAATTGAGGGTGGTAAGTGATAAGCATAGGAAAGAATTAGGTTCTGATACTTCCAGTTATTATTTTTGGGTGGTAAGTGATAAGCATAGGAAGGAATTACGTTCATTTTAGAGTGTAATGATCAAGATAAGTAGGTCAGATGGGGTGGCTGATATGGTTTTGAAGTTCAATATTAACTTTTGTTCCATGGTATGAGATGCAGGAGCTGATTGGATCTCTTCGTTTAAGATTTGATGCTGCTAAAGAAGCAGTGAACACAGAGCTAGGCGGTTTCTTGCAGGAGGTTGTAGAAATTGTACAGAAGAATGAGAAGAATGATTCCTTGCCTCTGGATGGACAAAAGATGGCTGAAGAACTTGTTGTTCTTGCTAAAGATTGTATCAAAATGACGTGCTTAGAGTTCCGCTCCAAGTGTGAAGCAATTGTCCAGGACCTGACTATGAAAAGACAAGAATGCCAAATGGGTCTTTTGAAATGGTTGTTGACACGCATGCTTTTTATATTGACACGGTGCACAAGGCTGTTGTATTTTGCTAAGGACAGTGAGCCAGTTGATGAGACATCTCTGGCTAAGCTTAAAGAATGTCTAAATAGAATTCCTTCTATTAAAACGGATTGGGTTCTCAAGCGAGGGTTATCTGATTCGGAAGCAGGTTGTACTTTGAACACCAAGGCAGGCGGTAAATGCAGTTTGGAGGAAGAAAAGACTTCAAAATTTTCCTCTCACACACATCAGCGGAAATCTGAATTTCTCTTGGATGGAAGTGTCACTACACTAGAAAAAGATCCCATGTTTATTGAACAACCATCATCTTTTATTAACCATCCTGACATTCAGTCTAACATGAAATCATTAAACCATATCAGCGACCGAATTAGTGGAGATTTGAAAAGCGAGTGTAGACAACAGTATTCAGATGATTCTTTGGTGATATGTAGAATTTGTGAGGAACTTGTTTCCACTATTCATTTGGAGTCTCATTCCTATATATGTGCTTATGCCGAGAAATGTGATTCGAAATCTCTAGATGTAGATGAGCGTCTTCTGAAATTTGCAGAGTTACTGGATCAGCTTGTGGAGTCACGCAATTTAGGATTTCATGCAACGTCTGAGATCCAAGAAAATTCGAAAGTGAAAAGTGCAAATTCTGGGAATACATCTGAAGGGTATTCACCAAATATGGGTGAGTGGAGAAGCAAAGGGATAGATGGAATGTTTGAGGATCTTCATGAGATGGATACGGCCAGTATAGAAGATTCTCCATTAGCAGCATTCGTTAATTTGAAGAGTCACTTGGGTGCAAAGTTTAATCAGTGTGGCCCACCATCTTCAACAGGGAGCATGACATCAGTATCCTCCACAAATACCCCTCGGGCAGTAAATTTTGACTTCTGGTTAGAGCATAACAATCTTTCTGAGCTAGAGGATGTCCAGCAGGTTTGTCACTGTACTCTGAATTTTGGTTGGCAATTTGTCTCAACTTAGTGAGAAATATGTGTTGGTTCGTGTCCAGAAATCCACTAATTTTGTAGTGAAGAAGCACTAAAGTTGGAATCCAAGTATTTCACTCCATATTAAGGGATCAATTAAAGAAAAATTACAGGAAGTTCTCTTGTTTTGCTTGTGTCTGTCTGAGAGGAGGAAAATGGAGTAAGAAAAAGTATGTGAACAAAATAAAGGATTCTAATGCTGTTGATGATCATTTAGCAATATAGATAGCTATAAATAATTGTGTACAGCTCATTCTTTTGGTGTACTATCGGGTATTTCTATCGGGTTCCTTACTTGACGCGTCAGTTTCTAAAGGTCTTTCCTTGATCATTTTCCTTACTAAATCTCCATGGAAATCATAGCCTAATGAAGGAGGATTTTAGAGTTTGCTTATTTTTTACAATTGTTCATTAGTGCTATTACATAAAAGGAACTTCTTTGTTTGACAAGATACCAATAAATCAATTTGGGCTAAATCGAGTAGTGCTTTAAGTTCTCAAGTCAACTGCAGTGATTTTTCTGCTACCTGTTCTGATCACTTATCTCTGGAGAATTCAACAGATTTATTAATGATCTGTTCTTTGCTTCTCTTTCTTAACCAACTCTTTTCCATGTCTCATTATTAATATTCTTATACACTCTCTGTCCCATTTCATGAGACAGTATTCTACTTGGAGGATGCAGGTTCCTAATGAAATAGTAGAGGTGCGTGCAAGTTGGACGTGACACCAGCCTTGTAAAGAAAACTGGAAGAGTTTCATATAAATTGGTACAAGAGAAGTACTAAATAATTAATAAGAGAAATCTTTCGTATCAGTTATTGGGATGAGTTTTTATAGTTTCAAGTTTTTAATTGAAACTCATGTTTCGTATCAGTTACCTATGTTTTGTTAAACCTAATAATAATTCTCCAAGACTTCTTATGCTTCTCATTAACTTGTTTTGCAGTTTAAATATAAATGAAAACATTCTAAATTTGGGATTTCTGTAGAAAATCTTTGTAAGTGATGATGATATGATGCTAATACTGCTATATTCAGAAGTTTATAGCTGATAATGTATTAGTGTACCTCTTTTTCATCTCCATAAATTATTATCATTTCAGAATTAACTACACTGTGCATGTGTAGATCAATAGTTTCTTTATTAATGAGCTAAGGACTTAACTCATTCCTGCATGTTAGATGGGCTGATTTTGTCCTTTCCGTTTCTTTTTCCTTCTTAGATGGCTGATTTAGCAGATATTGCACGTTGTGCGGCCGGAACAGATCTTTCAGAAGAAGGATCTCATGAGCTTTTAATTGCTTTCATGCAAGACCTACAATATACTTTACAAAATAACAAGCTAAAAGCTCTTGTAGTAGATACATTTGGGGGACGAATAGAGAACCTTTTGCGGTACAACTTTTTGGACTCGTCGTAAATTAGAATTTATAGATGAACCAGAACTGATACTGCTCCACTACATGCAGAGAGAAATATATACTTGCTTGTGATCTTGTGGATAGAAAAGACGGTTTTGGACATTCAGAAGGCTCGAAAATGTTAGTGGATAATTCATCTCATTCCAGTATAATGTCAACTCCTTCAAGTTCATCACACAAAGAAAGAACAAGCATTGATGATTTTGAGATTATCAAACCAATCAGCAGAGGTGCCTTTGGCAGAGTTTTTCTGGCACGCAAGCGGTCAACTGGAGATTTATTTGCAATCAAGGTACCTTTTGAGTCATTCTTAACCTTCGAATAAATTAATGTATCTAATTATACTTGCATTTGCATAAATGATATTATTCAACTCTTTTCCTTCTTATGTTTGTGGATACCAGTAGATATCTACATTCCTTTACAGAAAAGATCTCGTGTTTGTTGGTTTCTAGGGATTGCTGATGGAAAGGAGGTTTTTTGTTTTATTTATTATTTTAGGGGTACCACTTAATTTATCCCAACTTTAGTGCTGACAGATCTTGTCGTGGATTCAATAAGAAGAATTAATGACCTTTTTTTAGGTGGGCTAGTGGAACACATATTTTTACAATATAACAATGAATGGATGAATTCATTTTCGATGATGAATGTAAGAGTAAAAGTACAAATTTGGGGGGGGTGGGGATTTTGCATCTTTAACAGGATGCTATTTTTTTCAAAGTATGCTGGTTATAAGTACCTGAAAGACATGGAAGTTCAATTTCTATGCTAATCAATAACTGCTTTGTCAGTGGACCACTTTTGCAGTGCATCCTGCGAACGGGAGAATTAACAAGTTGGAGAAGCTTGTGCTTAGATTAAGGGACTATCTTAGTTATACAGCATGTCTATGTGTATCAACAATTATCTCATTGAAGTATTTGTCTGCCATAGTATTGTTACTGAAAACTTCTTTTGTATGACCAAGTTGGTACTGATTTCTGACATGGTGCCATTCATCCTATATGCAGGTGCTCAAGAAATTAGATTTGTTGCGAAAGAATGATATCGAGCGCATATTGGCAGAGCGCAATATATTGATTACCGTCAGAAACCCTTTTGTGGTATTACAATTTTTTTTAATTTTTTTATTTTTCCTTTTGTCGGTCTCATTAGGATGATGAAGATGCTTTCATGGTTGTAGGTCCGATTTTTTTATTCATTCACCAGCAGAGACTACCTTTATTTGGTCATGGAGTATCTTAATGGCGGTGATCTATTCTCTCTGCTTAAAAAAGTTGGTTGCCTTGAGGAAGATGTAGCTCGAACCTATGTCGCAGAATTGGTACTTTTCTAAACTTTCTTGTCATGAAATTTTGCAACTTTTCGAGCTCTTTGAAGGATGTGTTTTTCCCTTCTTCAGGTCCTTGCTCTGGAGTACCTTCATTCTTTAGGAATCGTCCATCGTGATCTCAAGCCAGACAACATATTAATTGCCCAAGATGGGCATATAAAGGTAGGAAGCTAAAATTAATTGTATTTTGCTGAATGATAAGTGATTCTCAGTTTGGCAATATTGATAACACCCCCACCCACCCAAAGGTGTCCCAAATTTGATCGCTCTGATAGGAATCTTGTAATCCTAGCATCAACTCCAACATGCATGTTTTTGACGTATTTCTAGTCTGTGTTGAAGGGGATCATGTTCTAATCTTGGATATGCTTAACCAGCTTACAGATTTTGGTTTGTCGAAAATTGGACTAATGAACAGCACGGATGATCTATCTGGACCCGATACAAAGGATGTAGTGCTTCCTGATGTTGGTAGCCAGCAAGATCCAGATCATCTGTTGGACAAATCTCAACGGTCAGCTGTTGGTACCCCTGACTATTTGGCTCCGGAAATTCTTCTTGGAACTGAGCATGGTGAGAAAGAAATTGCTATACTAGAGTTGGTGATATGCTGATACTCCCTCCCCATGGCACCTTTATCTAAAA
This sequence comes from Nicotiana noctiflora, assembly GCA_032618575.1. Taxonomy (NCBI): domain Eukaryota; kingdom Viridiplantae; phylum Streptophyta; class Magnoliopsida; order Solanales; family Solanaceae; genus Nicotiana; species Nicotiana noctiflora. Next base: position 5,266 of record JASVEL010001347.1, on the reverse strand, counting down.
ATAAAACGTAACATGGATAAAAAGGGGACGTCAGGAGTGTCAATGAAAGGAACAAAACGTTGACTTTGCCATCTGATTATATGTACAGGTAGCGCTGCTGATTGGTGGTCAGTAGGAATCATTTTGTTTGAACTCATCACTGGGATTCCGCCTTTCAATGCCGAGCACCCTGAGGTATTTATATTGCAGTTCCTCCTTATTCTGAGCATCATTCACATTACAATTGTCTAATGTATTACTTTTTGTCAAATTGAAATTATAGGGAAAATGTAACTCTTTCAGTAATCAGTAGTCATTTTGTCAGTCATAATATTAAATAGGTGTGACCTGGCTATATATGATTGGTCTTTCACTAAAGTTCTCCATTCAGTTTAGGACAATTGTAATGTGTGCATGTGATTCCTTGAGGACAGACTTTGACTCCAGTTGACAGATGCTAAGTTGGACTTTAAGTTTATATAAACTACAATGCATTTTAAGAAGCAGGAATTTCTTAATGATAGTTGACAAATTTTGCCTTATTTGTTTGTTGCCTTTATCTTTAAGAAAGCTACCCGGAAAATATATAGCACCAGATGAGTTAATAGTTGCAGTAAGTTGCAGTAAGTATGGGACTTCACCTCCTCAACACAATACTGTTTCTGGCTTGACAGGTTATCTTTGATAATATTCTTAACAAGCAAATCCCCTGGCCGTTTGTCCCAGAAGAGATGTCCCTTGAGGCAAAAGACTTGATTGACAGGTTAGCTAATAATACCATTTTAAATTTTATACATGAACTATCCTCTGGGGACCAATTTCAATGGCAGTCTAGCATCCTCTTATCGAATAATCAGGAGAAACGCTTTCTTCGTTTTAGGTCTTTATTTTGTACTGAAGAACAAGTGTAGATTTTGCATAGACTAGGTTGCTAATTGGTTCATATTTTGGTGCCTGTAGTTTGATTGCTTGGAAACAAACGTCTCTGGTTTTATTTTAATGTGAGTTTTCACCTCAAAATCATGTTCCTAGGTGATCTCACAGTGGCACATTTCCAGTGCCTAGGGGCTCTCTTGGGTACCAGTTTTGTATTTGTTCCTTGGCAAATAATTGATGCCATTACTGTTTATTTTCTATTTGAAATATTACTAGTACCATTCATCCTTGAATACCCTAGCTGTTTAATTATCCGGGCTGCAAATTCAACCATAAGATGTTTTCCCTTGATTTTGTCTGCTGGATGATCTAACTCAGTTGTAGAGCTTTATTTTGTAGGCTTCTTGTTCATGACCCAAATCTGCGCCTTGGAGCAAAAGGAGCATCAGAGGTTGTCTTGTGCATATTCTTAAAGAATAATATGCTCTTTGTGTACTAGTTATATGGAATGAAACTTCCATGGTTGGCACTAACTTTCATCATCTACCCCATATTCCTACAGGTGAAAGCACACCAATTTTTCAGGGGAGTTGACTGGGATAATCTTGCCTTACAGAAGGTAGGCCTTACTGTATAAAATATCAGTTGTGTGGGTTTGAGCCTGTTCAGCTTCTTTGATAGTCTCATTTAACATAATTAGATTCATGATTTCTGGGAAAAGGGACAGGGCAGCACACTTTGTTGTTAATTATAGTTTTTCTCTTAAAGAGTTAGGCAGTTAGCTCCTTCCTCTTTAACCATAATCTTTCTATTTTCTGTATACTTGATAGTGATAATTAGTTGAGTGCCAACTAACTTGTATAATGGAAAAATGCAATCATTTTATTGAACATAGTTGTAATGTCTGCTAATATGTGTCTAGATTCATTGTCTAATATGCATCTTAACTAGGAATTTTATCAATTAGAAATCTTTCGTTCTTTTGAATAACGTAGACTCCCATATAGTGCTATTGCATTTCATTAACAATTGAATCAGTATAGGCAGACTTAAGAAAATAAAAAGGGTTTGGGGGGGGGGGGGGGGGGGGAGCCCGGTGCGATGAGCTCCCGCAATGCGCGTGGTCCGGGGAAGGGTCGAACCACAATGGTCTATGTACGTCTCCTGGTAACATGGCAGCAACTTTATGGCCGCAACTTTATCTGTTACGCCAAGGCTCTCCTTCAGAATAGGCAAATTGTTCTCTTTAATATCTGATTCATTGTTTCTATAGGCAGCCTTTGTACCACAGACTGATGGTGTTGATGACACAAGCTATTTTGTATCCCGTTATGGTCTAAGTGGAGTGCAAGATGATGAAGATTGTAATGATTCTGCTTCCGACAGCTCTGAGTTCTCGTCGAACTTCGCACTTGAGGTAAACTAAGTTTTCTAAGTAGATGCAATCATTCACTTTTCAAGAAATACTCATTGTATGGCCATGTTGCATTGTGATATCACGGGTAGCTAGTTACATACCATATTGGCAAGAACACTTTTTTGTCCCCCTCCCCCCCTTCCCCTCTTCCCCTTATGCATATACTGAATGACATCTAATGATGCAAATTCTTTCCTTTCTGCTCACTTGATATGCTTCATGGATTACGATTATATTTTCCTCTGATAACAAGCTCTGTTCACATGACCTACCAGCATATGGCCATTCAGCATATGCTGCATGGCCTGCTAAAGTTTTCAGCATATGCCTACCAGAATCTAATGCAATAACTTACTTGAACTCATCACGTTAATAAACTTAAAGGAGGATACCATGTATTCATTAATCACACTCTTTTTGCTGATTATATGTAACATAGAGTCTCTATTGATGTTTGCTTTTCAGAATATGGATGAATGTGGTGATCTCGCTCAGTTTGATCCTTCTCCTCTTGATCTATCCTTGATGAATTTTTCTTTCAAGGTATGCCATGATGTTTGCCTTATATAATCGTGAACCGCAATCCTATTCCCCACTTTATAAGCAGTATATAAATAAACAAATAAAGTGAAAGCACGTTAGACTGCTATATGTAACCTTTGATTTATGATCCGAAGTCAAGAACAGCAAATCTGTGTGAAGAGTTTTTAACCATGTATTCCAATTTGTTCTTCAAACAGAATCTCTCTCAGTTGGCATCCATCAACCATGATATGCTCTTACAAAGTGGCTTCGACTCGTCAAGGTGCTCATCTCCCTGTAAGGGTCCAAGTGAATAAGCTCCATTTTCTTAGATTCATCTATGCGAATAAATGGAACTTAAAAAGTATTGTAAAGGGGGGACGTACCCCGGCATCCACAAGGACATTTGTCAGATCTCTCGTACAACAACAACGACGACCCAGTGAAATCCGAGTAGTGGGGTTGTAAGATCTCTCATACAGGAAAAAGAAAGAATGATATTTGCCATACCTAATACCTGGAATGTGGAATGTAACATTCTAATGCAACATCTCACAACCAAAGCTTATAGTTTAGTGGTACCGGCAGATGTCATTCACACAATATATGTGGGTTGGATTCTCACTGTCCAATTTTCCTCCCCTTTTCTCATGTAATAGAAAATAAAATAAGGAATTAAAGATGCTCAACATTCTCGTCGTCAAGGTTGGAGGTTATTTCTTTCACACTGTTGACAAGCTCAACTGGTGCCTGGGATTAAATCTCGTTAAATTCATAGCTTCGTACAATCTGTTGCCCAATTGAAACTATTTCACTTAAATTCATATGAAATTACCAATTTGACTTTACGTGAACTGTTAATTGGAGAGAAATTTTTATAGAACACTATCTTTTAGTGGTAATTAGCTATTTATAGATACTATTTGTTATATTACGGATTATAGATACGTTTTCTGATGTTATAAGATGCAATAGATGTATTTAAGTTATTGTATTCATGAATACAGTAGCAAAAATATGTGTGAATCAGGGAAGTACAGCTAAGATTATTATATTCGATTGTAGTTACGGCATGAAACAGGTGATTACTAAGGTTGCTTGGTGGGCTGGGCCTGGGCCTAATGGGCCTGACTGGCCGGTCTTCTGGCGGTCCAGGGCTTGGTGGGCCTGGGCTCTGGCGGTCCATGGCTTGGTGGGCTTGGGAGTTGAACCGGCCCGTGACGGGCCTAAGTACACTGTGGTCCTGGGCTTAGCGGGCTGGGCTTGCGGGCTTAGCGGGCCTAATGGGCTTTTTAATTTCCGGGGTTTTTTTTAAAAATTGTTTTTGTTTAATACAATTTTATGTAAAGATATATGTATGTATATATATAAATTGTTCTTATATATGGATATATAAATATGTAGTATGTATAATATAGAAATATAATTAATAAAGTGTTTGACGAAAAAGTAAAATAACGAAATAATTGTAAAACTAAATTCGCATGCTTAATAAATTAATAACAAAATACAACATGAAGCATAATACCTTCTAGAAAATAAAGTACAAAAACGAAAGCGCGGGGGTGGAATACCCTAAACACAATGCTTGATATGCCTTCTTAAATTGTCTGTGCCGGACCCTATACGAAATTTTAGAATTTTACCACAATTCTTGCACTTTAATACTAAGCCTTCTTCATTTTCTTCTAGCACATCATAGTGTTGCGTGACAAATAAGCGCACTCTTTCCAGGATTTAATCGGAAAATTGAGATTGAGAGTTGAGACTTTAAGTCTTGAAAAGTGGAGAGTGAGAGATTGAGAGAAATTTAGTTTGTGAAATGAGTTTTGAGTATTGAAATGAAGAAGAGGGAGGGGGTATTTATAGTGTTAGAAAATGTTATTTGTGTAATTTGAATAAAAAATAAAAAAAATAGCTATTTTAAAAATATGGTTGTTTGGGGTGAGGCTCTAATTTTAAATTTTTTTATTATGTAGTATAATAGTATATAATATAATATATTTAGTACACTATATATATATATATGTTATGTATATATTATATGTCCTATGTGTAGAAATAATCTTATTTTGTAGGCAAGAAAAATAATTTTAGAAGAATTTCTAAAACCGAGATGGGCTGTTTTCAGAAAATGGTTTCATGAAAACATGACTAGTGAATTAATACAATTCTTTAGAAATGATTTTTATGAGGATATTAGCAAGAAAAATAAAATTATTACTTTTGTTTCCTGGTTCATGTCTAAACATGTTTATAATTTATCTCTCTGTTTTAGAAAGATATTATATGCTCACAAGTGGGAAAATCACTAAATCCGTTTTTTCACCCCAACAATCTTTTCAAATTGGGGAAAAGGATAAAATTGTTTACTTTACTGCATTTTCTAAAGTATTTGAAAATGATGTTGCTACTATTACGGCCAAAAATTTGAATACTATGCTTACTCAGAATAATTATACTAATATGTAT
>JASVEL010001346.1:0-64064 GCA_032618575.1 Nicotiana noctiflora | reverse complement strand
TCACCAAAAAGATAAATTAAGACATGTTACGCGATTAAACAATTAGAACAACAAAGTCAGTTTTATCCCATAGTGGTGTTTACCCGTATAATTGAATAACAATTAAACTTATAATGTTAGAATATGTAATTTCACTTAACAAACTGATAAATATAAGAATTAACGTAAGAAAACAATAAAGTAGAGCAAGCCACTGTAATGAGCAACTGTGGCCCTCGAACTAAATTGCACTCGAACCAAATGAATATGCAATTGAAAGAGTGTAGACTGAACAATAGAGGTTGAAGAGCTTAAGAGAAAAATATAGTATATTGCTTGATTATGCGTGAATGTCACCTCTTATAAAATGATTAGGACCCTCTTTATATAGTAGATGCATCCTATTTATGGTATAATTCTAATTACAGAAGGAAATTCCATGATGGGCTAAATATCCGGTCTTGGCTTGATACGTGCGAGATTTTCGCTACGGTCCTTGCTTGATCACAACTATCTTGGTTTTTTTTGTTATTCGGCCTAGTATGCTTCTTTGTTCTCACTCGATCTCTTTCTTGCTTCGGTCTCGATGATCACAGGTGATATCGATCTTGATCAGCCATTGTTCCACGAGTTTACCGATTCATCTCCGTATCATGATCCGATATAACCGAGGCCGAACCTTAATCTGTCACCCCGATTTCGGTTAGTCATACAAAATTAGGCAAGCTCGATTTTTTTCCGTATACAAGTGTGAACATATTACATGATTAAAGGGAGATAGAAATTAAAAAATTTTACACGTTTAATTTTAGAATTCATTTTCTAACGCTGAATGCAAACTTAAAAAAAGGGTAGCTTGGTACATTTACATCCCATATTCAGAGGCAGATTTTGGATTTCAAATAGATGGGTGCACTAGTGGATGTAGAATTTATATTTGACAAGTTTAAGTTTAGTCTCTTACCATGAACCTACTACACTTTTAAAATCGTAGATTCAAAATTATATTACTTTTTTGAAATTTTAGTGATTTTCATACACATATATCTATATTCTGTGCCGAAAATAAGATCCCCAAAGTGAGATTTGAACGCTAATTTTATTTGTAGAGGTGCACCAATAATCGTTGCGCCACGGGAGTGTTTAAGCATTAGTGTAGACACATGTATATAAGTAATTTTAAAGAAATATAATATTGTTATACATGGCTTAAGAGTTCACTGAAACCCATACCCCTAAATCTATATACGTCCGTGTCCGTAGTCACATAGGATTTTATGATTCGAACACACAACTTATAAATCACACGAAAATAACTTAACCGTTGCTCGAGACTCCCATCAAACTTTTATCTTTTTAATATCGTATTGAAAATGGTGGCTAGAGTTGCATATATTCTACCATCTGTTAGCCTATGTCACTGATACTACGATAGCCTAATACTTTGTCTGGATTAGAAAAGAGCCACATTTACTTTAAATTGGAATAAAACAACTACTGAAAGAAAATGATGTGTGCGTACCGTTGCAACTTGAGTTATCTAAAGCTGAAAATGCCGTTGCACAAGGACGACCAAATCAATCCTTTTCATTTGGGAATTATTATTCTTCATTCCCTTATTTGATTTATATTTTGCACCGCTACTAATAATTAACTCCCAACAATTAATTTGTCAACGTAATGTATTTCCTTTTTTGATTAATATGCTTATTGGAAACAGAAATTAAATAAATATAGTTAACTGTCCGTCAAAGATTAACTTATTTTTAAATGTGTGAATGTATAGATTGTGAAGTATATATTTATTTGTTTAAAATATATTTTGTGAATAAGAATTTCATAAGTTGACATGAGATAGTGAATGTTCAGGGCAGTCCGATGCATAAAATATATGTGTTCATGCAGGATCCGAAGAAGGCCGTATCTCAAGGGAGTATGATGCATGCAGCATACTCCGATGCAAGCAATAACAACTAATTTTTATAGTTCGAACTCATGATCACTAAGGTAATTTATTCATGACAAAAATAACCTTACAATAAATTTATATTTTTCAAATATCCCTCATTAATTTTTTTTTCCTGCTATACATTTATTCTCTTTTTTTATTTTAATCAAGTTTTTATTCTCTTTCTCATATTCTTAAGAGTAGATTTTAAATTTATATTGAATGAGTATTTTGACATATTTAAATTATCATATAAATAATAAGTAATATCAAATAGTTAATATTGTTGCTTTGGAATAACTATATTTTATATTAATTAGAATTTTTAATTTATATTTTTACTTTACGTTTTTAATTGAATTATCTTCTACTAAATGTTTAAATTTTTTTTCCCCAAATAATACTAATAGTAAATTGAACCTTTACTGTCTTTTTTCGTAATTTGATATTTAAAAGTACTTTTTTAAAAGATTGGCAAATACGATGAGCTTGGAAAAAGCACTACTCAAATGAATCGGCGAAACACAAACTACTTGTTTTGCAAAAGTACTTTTTCGTAAAACACTTTTGAATAAAAGTACTTTTTAAAATAAGTAATTTTTGGCAGCCTCAAACGGGATCTAAAAGTAGTTTTAAAAGTTTGATCAAATAAGAATTATTTTTTAAATTTATTAGTCAGAATTAAGCCGTTCTTACTAAAAGTACTTTTAATAAAAAATAATTTCTTAAAATAAATTGATTATTGCAACTTGGCTGAACAAGCTAGTAGTAAGACATACTATTAAAAAGGAAATATAAGTACTACAGAAGAAAAGAATAAAAACAGTGGTTTATTTTATTTTTTTCCCTTTAAATTCTTGTGACACAGATCCGCATAAACAATAAAAAGGAGAAGGTAGAAGTAAAAAGAGTTTTAGGTAGAATTCAAACTCTGAAATAGGATCAGAGTTGCAACATTTAAGCTTGCAAGTTGCAACTCAGATCCTGAGATTAAAAACAATAAAAGTGAGAAACAAACTTTCTCTCAACAAACACAACATAGATTTTGCCTTTTTGTATATTAATATTAGAATTAGAACATCCGAAACACGCCATCACTCACTCTCCTTCTCCTTCCCCTTTTCTGTTTCAAAAGTTGGAACCGTTAACTCAACAACCGCTTCACCAAAACCACACTCTTTACTCAAAAACTCTCATTTTATTAATTTCAGTTTTTCTTCAATAAAACTAGGGATTTTAGATTGTTGTTGCTGAGTTTGTGATGGCGGAACCGAGTCGGACCGGTGGTGGTGAGTCGTCGTCGTCGCCAGAGACCGGAATTCCGACCGGTTTGAACCGGATTAAGACTAGGCGGCTTGAGTCGAAGGAAAGGCCGAGTTCAAGGCTTATAGTAGATTCCGATAAGTTGAATGAGTCTCCTCGTTCTGGAGCTTCCACGCCTCGGTTGAAGCAGGACCAAAGAGCTGCCGCAAAAGGACGTAAAGGTCTTTTTGCTAAATCTCCTGTTTAGCTTTTAAATAGTTAACCTTTGTGTTCTACGCGTTACGATATTTTTTTATGCAGTTATTAAGTTTCTTATTAGTGTTAGTTTTATTTGATTTGTTTATTATAGTAGTCGCAGTTCAAGAAGATATTAAATTAATAGAAATTATGTCGCGTCAAAGTTTAATATTGAGTAGTTAAATGAATGAATTTTTGAAAATAGTCAGAATAATATTAATAATGGAGTGGTGTTGAGCATTTTGGAATGATAGAGTGTAGTTTGTATTGGAAAGGGGAGGTAGAAAATTTCTATTGTTTGATATAGTTACATGCTAGGCTGGACATGATGATGTCATTGGGCATTCGAATGGTGTATTAGCTATTTTTCTTAATAAAAATATGAAGGTGGTGCCCGAGGCCCCGAGCTAGCTTGCACATGACTCGAGTATTCCACCGGATACTACTTCCCATCAATAGGTGTATTAGCCATATTGCATCTGCATGTCTAAAAATGAGACCTTTTTTTAATAAGGATTTAAAAAAAGAAGTAGTGGATTTTAGTTCAGATGAAGGAAGATATACTTTGGATTTATTGGTCTCCTGTCTAGAGAAGCTAGTGGATCTGATAGAAAAGAAACTCGTAGAGTTGGGTGCAGGAGGTTGGAGAAATTGGGGAGCTAATATCTGCTTTAATTACTGAAGTTCTTCAGCTGAAATCTATATGGTAATTTTCTAGAAAGAAAGTTGGTATATGTATAATAATTTCCGAAACGAATGTATGCACAGTCTAATGCTGACATCTAATAGTAATAGAATGAACGAGTGTTCGAAGACCCTATCCTACCATATGAATGGAGAAGCTTGTTTGAGAGGGAGGAAGCTGGTCATTTGTCTTACGGAAGTTGCAGTCTGAGCAAGTATACTTTTTAGCTGTTATATGATCAGACTGCGATTTTCACCTTTAAAAATGTCATCATCCGTGTTGTACTAGTGCTTCCGATGCATAGATTACTTATCATTACCTAAACTTTGGAATTCTTTGGTAAGCAGTGGCGGATGTAGTGTATTGTGTACGGGTTCAACTGAACCCATAACTTTTGATGCGGAGTAAAAATTTATATGTAAAAATTTATTAAAATTGTAAAAATAATAGATATGAATCCATAGTTTTAAAAATATAATAGGTTTGAACCCATATAATTTAAATCCTGGATCCGCCGTTGTTGGTAAGATTTAAAATTACTTTGATTGTAAATTTCCTAAGTTTGTGTCTTCTCAATTGGATGGAATCTCTCCGAAACAACCCCCCCTCGCGCTTTCTGTTTGTGATGCAGGAACTCAAAGGAGTTTAATTTCCAGTTTTTTATTTATTCTTGGCAGCTCTTTTTCTCTGTCCAATTGGATTTCTGTTCTACTAAACTTTCTGGTCCCTTTACCTGACAGGACACCGTAAAGGCAGGAAGATAGCTAGTTGGTTTGCGTCATATCTCTTTAAGGATTTAGATCAAGCTGGTAGTGGAATTTCAGTAAATCAGGTAAGAAATGGTTTATTGGAAGCATCCTCTCTGCCCTTCTAGGGGTAAGGGGTAAGGCTGCGTACATCTTACCCTCCCCAGACCCCAATTGTGGGAAACTACTGGGTTTGTTGTTGTTGTTGTTGTTGTTGTTGCTGGTAAGAAATGGTTTAGCTTGCACATAAAAGTAGTTTTGTTAAGTTACTCTGGATGTGCTATGCTATGTTTCTGCTGCTTATTTGATGTGCTATGTTGTGTCTCACTGTTTGATAATTTGCATTTTAGTGTACTGACAAGGAGGGTCCTGGAAGGAATGTGCATAAGATGGGGAAGCATGTGACAATGAGGCAATCTTCCCAAGGAACAATGCCTAATAGTAAAGCAAGCAAAACATTCAAAAGTTTTTCACACGAGCTAGGTCCAAAAGGTGGCATTCAACCTTCACCTCCGCGAGCTCACAGCTATAATGATCTAAAGGTATTTCTTTCGACATTTTTTGTTCTGACACTTCCAGTTATTAATTGAGGGTGGTAAGTGATAAGCATAGGAAAGAATTAGGTTCTGATACTTCCAGTTATTATTTTTGGGTTGTAAGTGATAAGCATAGGAAGGAATTATTCATTTTAGAGTGTAATGATCAAGATAAGTAGGTCAGATGGGGTGGCTGATATGGTTTTGAAGTTCAATATTAACTTTTGTTCCATGGTATGAGATGCAGGAGCTGATTGGATCTCTTCGTTTAAGATTTGATGCTGCTAAAGAAGCAGTGAACACAGAGCTAGGCGGTTTCTTGCAGGAGGTTGTAGAAATTGTACAGAAGAATGAGAAGAATGATTCCTTGCCTCTGGATGGACAAAAGATGGCTGAAGAACTTGTTGTTCTTGCTAAAGATTGTATCAAAATGACGTGCTTAGAGTTCCGCTCCAAGTGTGAAGCAATTGTCCAGGACCTGACTATGAAAAGACAAGAATGCCAAATGGGTCTTTTGAAATGGTTGTTGACACGCATGCTTTTTATATTGACACGGTGCACAAGGCTGTTGTATTTTGCTAAGGATAGTGAGCCAGTTGATGAGACATCTCTGGCCAAGCTTAAAGAATGTCTAAATAGAATTCCTTCTATTAAAACGGATTGGGTTCTCAAGCGAGGGTTATCTGATTCGGAAGCAGGTTGTACTTTGAACACCAAGGCAGGCGGCAAATGCAGTTTGGAGGAAGAAAAGACTTCAAAATTTTCCTCTCACACACATCAGCGGAAATCTGAATTTCTCTTGGATGGAAGTGTCACTACACTAGAAAAAGATCCCATGTTTATTGAACCACCATCATCTTTTATTAACCATCCTGACATTCAGTCTAACATGAAATCATTAAACCATATCAGCGACCGAATTAGTGGAGATTTGAAAAGCGAGTGCAGACAACAGTATTCAGATGATTCTTTGGTGATATGTAGAATTTGTGAGGAACTTGTTCCCACTATTCATTTGGAGTCTCATTCCTATATATGTGCATATGCCGAGAAATGTGATTCGAAATCTCTAGATGTAGATGAGCGCCTTCTGAAATTTGCAGAGTTACTGGATCAGCTTGTGGAGTCACGCAATTTAGGATTTCATGCAACGTCTGAGATCCAAGAAAATTCGAAAGTGAAAAGTGCAAATTCTGGGAATACATCTGAAGGTTATTCACCAAATATGGGTGAGTGGAGAAGTAAAGGGATAGATGGAATGTTTGAGGATCTTCATGAGATGGATACGGCCAGTATAGAAGATTCTCCATTAGCAGCATTCGTTAATTTGAAGAGTCACTTGGGTGCAAAGTTTAATCAGTGTGGCCCACCATCTTCAACAGGGAGCATGACATCAGTATCCTCCACAAATACCCCTCGGGCAGTAAATTTTGACTTCTGGTTAGAGCATAACAATCTTTCTGAGCTAGAGGATGTCCAGCAGGTTTGTCACTGTACTCTGAATTTTGGTTGGCAATTTGTCTCAACTTAGTGAGAAATATGTGTTGGTTCGTGTCCAGAAATCCACTAATTTTGTAGTGAAGAAGCACTAAAGTTGGAATCCAAGTATTTCACTCCATATTAAGGGATCAATTAAAGAAAAATTACAGGAAGTTCTCTTGTTTTGCTTGTGTCTGTCTGAGAGGAGGAAAATGGAGTAAGAGAAAGTATGTGAACAAAATAAAGGATTCTAATGCTGTTGATGATCATTTAGCAATATAGATAGCTATAAATAATTGTGTACAGCTCATTCTTTTGGTGTATTAGATCTTATATTTCTATCGGGTTCCTTACTTGACGCGTCAGTTTCTAAAAGTCTTTCCTTGATCATTTTCCTTACTAAATCTCCATGGAAATCATAGCCTAATGAAGGAGGATTTTAGAGTTTGCTTATTTTTTACAATTGTTCATTAGTGCTATTACATAGAAGGAACTTCTTTGTTTGACAAGATACCAATAAATCAATTTGGGCTAAATCGAGTAGTGCTTTAAGTTCTCAAGTCAACTGCAGTGATTTTTCTGCTACCTGTTCTGATCACTTATCTCTGGAGAATTCAACAGATTTATTAATGATCTGTTCTTTTCTTCTCTTTCTTAACCAACTCTTTTCCATGTCTCATTATTAATATTCTTATACACTCTCTATCCCATTTCATGAGACAGTATTCTACTTGGAGGATGCAGGTTCCTAATGAAATAGTAGAGATGCGTGCAAGTTGGACGTGACCCCAGCCTTATAAAGAAAACTGGAAGAGTTTCATATAAATTGGTACAAGAGAAGTACTAAATAACTAATAAGAGAAATCTTTCGTATCAGTTATTGGGATGAGTTTTTATAGTTTCAAGTTTTTAATTGAAACTCATGTTTCGTATCAGTTACCTATGTTTTGTTAAACCTAATAATAATTCTCCAAGACTTCTTATGCTTCTCATTAACTTGTTTTGCAGTTTAAATATAAATGAAAACATTCTAAATTTGGGATTTCTGTAGAAAATCTTTGTAAGTGATGATGATATGATGCTAATACTGCTATGTTCAGAAGTTTATAGCTGATAATGTATTAGTGTACCTCTTTTTCATCTCCATAAATTATTATCATTTCAGAATTAACTACACTGTGCATGTGTAGATCAATAGTTTCTTTATTAAAGAGCTAAGGACTTAACTCATTCCTGCATGTTAGATGGGCTGATTTTGTCCTTTCCGTTTCTTTTTCCTTCTTAGATGGCTGATTTAGCAGATATTGCACGTTGTGCGGCCGGAACAGATCTTTCAGAAGAAGGATCTCATGAGCTTTTAATTGCTTTCATGCAAGACCTACAATATACTTTACAAAATAACAAGCTAAAAGCTCTTGTAGTAGATACATTTGGGGGACGAATAGAGAACCTTTTGCGGTACAACTTTTTGGACTCGTCGTAAGTTAGAATTTATAGATGAACCAGAACTGATACTACTCCACTACATGCAGAGAGAAATATATACTTGCTTGTGATCTTGTGGATAGAAAAGACGGTTTTGGACATTCAGAAGGCTCGAAAATGTTAGTGGATAATTCATCTCATTCCAGTATAATGTCAACTCCTTCAAGTTCATCACACAAAGAAAGAACAAGCATTGATGATTTTGAGATTATCAAACCAATCAGCAGAGGTGCCTTTGGCAGAGTTTTTCTGGCACGCAAGCGGTCAACTGGAGATTTATTTGCAATCAAGGTACCTTTTGAGTCATTCTTAACCTTCAAATAAATTAATGTATCTAATTATACTTGCATTTGCATAAATGATATTATTCAACTCTTTTCCTTCTTATGTTTGTGGATACCAGTAGATATCTACATTCCTTTACAGAAAAGATCTCGTGTTTGTTGGTTTCTAGGGATTGCTGATGGAAAGGAGGTTTTTTGTTTTATTTATTATTTTAGGGGTACCACTTAATTTATCCCAACTTTAGTGCTGACAGATCTTGTCGTGGATTCAATAAGAAGAATTAATGACCTTTTTTTAGGTGGGCTAGTGGAACACATATTTTTACAATATAACAATGAATGGATGAATTCATTTTCGATGATGAATGTAAGAGTAAAAGTACAAATTTGGGGGGGGTGGGGATTTTGCATCTTTAACAGGATGCTATTTTTTTCAAAGTATGCTGGTTATAAGTACCTGAAAGACATGGAAGTTCAATTTCTATGCTAATCAATAACTGCTTTGTCAGTGGACCACTTTTGCACTGCATCCTGCGGACGGGAGAATTAACAAGTTGGAGAAGCTTGTGCGTAGATTAAGGGACTATCTTAGTTATACAGCATGTCTATGTGTATCAACAATTATCTCATTGAAGTATTTGTCTGCCATAGTATTGTTACTGAAAACTTCTTTTGTATGACCAAGTTAGTACTGATTTCTGACATGGTGCCATTCATCCTATATGCAGGTGCTCAAGAAATTAGATTTGTTGCGAAAGAATGATATCGAGCGCATATTGGCAGAGCGCAATATATTGATTACCGTCAGAAACCCTTTTGTGGTATTACAATTTTTTTAATTTTTTTATTTTTCCTTTTGTCGGTCTCATTAGGATGATGAAGGTGCTTTCATGGTTTTAGGTCCGATTTTTTTATTCATTCACCAGCAGAGACTACCTTTATTTGGTCATGGAGTATCTTAATGGCGGTGATCTATTCTCTCTGCTTAAAAAAGTTGGTTGCCTTGAGGAAGATGTAGCTCGAACCTATGTCGCAGAATTGGTACTTTTCTAAACTTTCTTGTCATGAAATTTTGCAACCTTTCGAGCTCTTTGAAGGATTTGTTTTGCCCTTCTTCAGGTCCTTGCTCTGGAGTACCTTCATTCTTTAGGAGTCGTCCATCGTGATCTCAAGCCAGACAACATATTAATTGCCCAAGATGGGCATATAAAGGTTGGTTTAGTATATTAGAGATCTTTGAAATGATGAGGAAGCTAAAATTAATTGTATTTTGCTGAATGATAAGTGATTCTCAGTTTGGCAATATTGATAACACCCCCACCCACCCAAAGGTGTCCCAAATTTGATCGCTCTGATAGGAATCTTGTAATCCTAGCATCAACTCCATTATAAATCGTGCTGCAGAGTACATGCATGTTTTTGACGTATTTCTAGTCTGTGTAGGGGATCATGTTCTAATCTTGGATATGCTTAACCAGCTTACAGATTTTGGTTTGTCGAAAATTGGACTAATGAACAGCACGGATGATCTATCTGGACCCGATACAAAGGATGTAGTGCTTCCTGATGTTGGTAGCCAGCAAGATCCAGATCATCTATTGGACAAATCTCAACGGTCAGCTGTTGGTACCCCTGACTATTTGGCTCCGGAAATTCTTCTTGGAACTGAGCATGGTGAGAAAGAAATTGCTATACTAGAGTTGGTGATATGCTGATACTCCCTCTCCATGTCACCTTTATCTAAAAATAAAACGTAACATGGATAAAAAGGGGACGTCAGGAGTGTCAATGAAAGGAACAAAACGTTGACTTTGCCATCTGATTATATGTACAGGTAGCGCTGCTGATTGGTGGTCAGTAGGAATCATTTTGTTTGAACTCATCACTGGGATTCCACCTTTCAATGCCGAGCACCCTGAGGTATTTATATTGCAGTTCCTCCTTATTCTGAGCATCATTCACATTACAATTGTCTAATGTATTACTTTTTGTCATATTGAAATTATAGGGAAAATGTAACTCTCTCAGTAATCAGTAGTCATTTTGTCAGTCATAATATTAAATAGGTGTGATCTGGCTATATAAGATTGGTCTTTCACTAAAGTTCTCCATGTAATGTGTGCATGTGATTCCTTGAGGACAGACTTTGACTCCAGTTGACAGATGCTAAGTTGGACTTTAAGTTTATATAAACTACAATGCATTTTAGGAAGCAGGAATTTCTTAATGATAGTTGATAAATTTTGCCTTATTTGTTTGTTGCCTTTATCTTTAAGAAAGCTACCCGGAAAATATATAGCACCAGATGAGTTAATAGTTGCAGTAAGTTGCAGTAAGTATGGGACTTCACCTCCTCAACACAATACTGTTTCTGGCTTGACAGGTTATCTTTGATAATATTCTTAACAAGCAAATCCCCTGGCCGTTTGTCCCAGAAGAGATGTCCCTTGAGGCAAAAGACTTGATTGACAGGTTAGCTAATAATACCATTTTAAATTTTATACATGAACTATCCTCCGGGGACCAATTTCAATGGCAGTCTAGCATCCTCTTATCGAATAATCAGGAAAAACGCTTTCTTCGTTTTAGGTCTTTATTTTGTACTGAAGAACAAGTGTAGATTTTGCATAGACTAGGTTGCTAATTGGTTCATCTTTTGGTGCCTGTAGTTTGATTGCTTGGAAACAAACGTCTCTGGTTTTATTTTAATGTGAGTTTTCACCTCAAAATCATGTTCCTAGGTGATCTCACAGTGGCACATTTCCAGTGCCTCTCTTGGGTACCAGTTTTGTATTTGTTCCTTGGCAAATAATTGATGCCATTACTGTTTATTTTCTATTTGAAACATTACTAGTACCATTCATCCTTGAATACCCTAGCTGTTTAATTATCCTGGCTGCAAATTCAACCATAAGATGTTTTCCCTTGATTTTGTCTGCTGGATGATCTAACTCAGTTGTAGAGCTTTATTGTAGGCTTCTTGTTCATGACCCAAATCTGCGCCTTGGAGCAAAAGGAGCATCAGAGGTTGTCTTGTGCATATTCTTAAAGAATAATATGCTCTTTGTGTACTAGTTATATGGGATGAAACTTCCATGGTTGGCACTAACTTTCATCATCTACCCCATATTCCTACAGGTGAAAGCACACCAATTTTTCAGGGGAGTTGACTGGGATAATCTTGCCTTACAGAAGGTAGGCCTTACAGTATAAAATATCAGTTGTGTGGGTTTGAGCCTGTTCAGCTTCTTTGATAATCTCATTTAACATAATTAGATTCATGATTTCTGGGAAAAGGGAGTGGGCAGCACACTTTGTTGTTAATTATAGTTTTTCTCTTAAAGAGTTAGGCAGTTAGCTCCTTCCTCTTTAACCATAATCTTTCTATTTTCTGTATACTTGATAGTGATAATTAGTTGAGTGCCAGTTAACTTGTGTAATGGAAAGTGCAGTCATTTTATTGAACATAGTTGTAATGTCTGCTAATATGTGTCTAGATTCATTGTCTAATATGCATCTTAACTAGGAATTTTATCAATTATAAATCTTTCGTTCTTTTGAATAACGTAGACTCCCATATAGTGCTTTTGCATATATTTCATTAACAATTGAATCAGTATAGGCAGACTTAAGAAAATAAAAAGAGTGTGTGGGGGTGGGGGTGGGGGGTGGGGGGGGCAGCCCGGTGCACTGAGCTCCCGCTATGCGCGGGGTCCGGGGAAGGGTCAAACCACAATGGTCTATGTACGCAGCCTTACCCTGCATTTCTGCAAGAGGCTGTTTCCACTGCTTGAACCCGTAACCTCCATGGCAGCAACTTTACCAGTTACGCCAAGGCTCCCCTTCAGTATATGCAAATTGTTCTCTTTAATATCTGATTCATTGTTTCTATAGGCAGCCTTTGTACCACAGACTGATGGTGTTGATGACACAAGCTATTTTGTATCCCGTTATGGTCTAAGTGGAGTGCAAGATGATGAAGATTGTAATGATTCTGCTTCCGACAGCTCTGAGTTCTCGTCGAACTTCGCACTTGAGGTAAACTAAGTTTTCTAAGTAGATGCAATCATTCACTTTTCAAGAAATACTCATTGTATGGCCATGTTGCATTGTGATAATTAACTCTATCACGGGTAGCTAGTTACATACCATATTGGCAAGAACACTTTTTTGTCCCCCTCCCCCCCTTCCCCCCCTTCCCCTTATGCATATACTGAATGACATCTAATGATGCAAATTCTTTCCTTTCTGCTCACTTGATATGCTTCATGGATTACGATTATATTTTCCTCTGATAACAAGCTCTGTTCACATGACCTACCAGCATATGGCCATTCAGCATATGCTGCATGGCCTGCTAAAGTTTTCAGCATATGCCTACCAGAATCTAATGCAATAACTTACTTGAACTCATCACGTTAATAAACTTAAAGGAGGATACCATGTATTCATTAATCACACTCTTTTTGCTGATTATATGTAACATAGAGTCTCTATTGATGTTTGCTTTTCAGAATATGGATGAATGTGGTGATCTCGCTCAGTTTGATCCTTCTCCTCTTGATCTATCCTTGATGAATTTTTCTTTCAAGGTATGCCATGATGTTTGCCTTATATAATCGTGAACTGCAATCCTATTCCCCACTTTATAAGCAGTATATAAATAAACAAATAAAGTGAAAGCACGTTAGACTGCTGTATGTAACCTTTGATTTATGATCCGAAGTCAAGAACAGCAAATCTGAGTGAAGAGTTTTTAACCATGTATTCCAATTTGTTCTTCAAACAGAATCTCTCTCAGTTGGCATCCATCAACCATGATATGCTCTTACAAAGTGGCTTCGACTCGTCAAGGTGCTCATCTCCCTGTAAGGGTCCAAGTGAATAAGCTCCATTTTCTTAGTTTCATCTATGCGAATAAATGGAACTAAAAAAGTATTGTAAAGGGGGGACGTACCCCGGCATCCACAAGGACATTTGTCAGATCTCTCGTACAACAACAACACGACCCAGTGAAATCCGAGTAGTGGGGTTGTAAGATCTCTCATACAGGAAAAAAGAAAGAATGATATTTGCTATACCTAATACCTGGAATGTGGAATGTAACGTTCTAATGCAACATCTCACAACCAAAGCTTATAGTTTAGTGGTACCGGCAGATGTCATTCACACAATATATGTGGGTTGGATTCTCACTGTCCAATTTTCCTCCCCTTTTCTCATGTAATAGAAAATAAAATAAGGAATTAAAGATGCTCAACATTCTCGTCGTCAAGGTTGGAGGTTATTTCTTTCACACTGTTGACAAGCTCAACTGGTGGCTGGGATTAAATCTCGTTAAATTCATAGCTTCGTACAATCTGATGCCCAATTGAAACTATTTCACTTGAAAATTCATATGAAGTTACCAATTTGGCTTTACGTGAACTGTTAATTGTAGAGAAATTTTTATAAAACACTATCTTTTAGTGGTAATTAGCTATTTATAGATACTATTTGTTATATTACGGATTATAGATACGTTTTCTGTTGTTATAAGATGCATAAGATGCAATAGATGTATTTAAGTTACTGTATTCACGAATACAGTAGCAAAAATATGCGTGAATCAGGGAAGTACAACTAAGATTTTTGTATTTGATTGTATTTACGGCATGAACAGGTGATTACTAAGGCTGCTTGGTGGGCAGGGCCCGGGCCTAAACGGGCCTGACGGGCCGGTCTTCTGGCGGTCCCGGTCTTGGTGGGCCTGGGAGTTGAACCGGCCCGTGACGGGCCTAAGTACATTGTTGTCCTGGGCTTAGCGGGCCGGACTTGTGGGCTTAGCGGGCCTAATGGGCTTTTTAATTTCCGGGGTTTTTTTTAAAAATTGTTTTTGTTTAATACAATTTTATGTAAAGATATATGTATGTATATATATAAATTGTTCTTATATATGGATATATAAATATGTAGTATGTATAATATAGAAATATAATTAATAAAGTGTTTGACGAAAAAGTAACATAACGAAATAATTGTAAAACTAAATTCGCATGCTTAATAAATTAATAACAAAGTACAACATGAAACATAATACCTTCTAGAAAATAAAGTACAAAAACGAAAGCGCGGGGGTGGAATACCCTCAACACAATGCTTGATATGCCTCCTTAAATAGCCTATGCCGGACCCTATACGAAAATTTAGAACTTTACCACAATTCTTGCACTTTAATACTAAGCCTTCTTCATTTTCTTCTAGCACATCATAGTATTGCGTGGCAAATAAGCGCACTCTTTCCAGGAGAGGCATGATTTAACTGAAAAATTGAGATTGAGAGTTGAGACTTTAAGTCTTGAAAAGTGGAGAGTGAGAGATTGAGAGAAATTTAGTTTGTGAAATGAGTTTTGAGTATTGAAATGAAGAAGAGGGAGGGGGTATTTATAGTGTTAGAAAAGGTTATTTGTGTAATTTGAATAAAAAACAAAAAAACGGCTATTTTAAAAATATGGTCGTTTGGGGTGGGGCTCTAATTTTAAAATTTTTTATTTTATAGTATAATAGTATATAATATAATATATTTAGTACACTGTATATTATGTATGTATATACTATATAATATACGTACATATATATATATATATATATTGTGGTGTATATATATAGTACGTTATATATATATTATGTGTTTATATATATGTTATGTATATATTATGTGTCCTATGTGTAGAAATAATCTTGTTTTGTAGGCAAAAAAAATAATTTTAGAAGAATTTCTAAAACCCAGATGGGCTGTTTTCAGAAAATAGTTTCATGAAAACATGACTAGTGAATTAATACAATTCTTTAGAAATGATTTTTATGAGGATATTAGCAAGAAAAATAAAAGTATTGCTTTTGTTTCCTGGTTCATGTCTAAACATGTTTATAATTATCTCTTTGTTTTAGAAAGAGATTATATACACACAAGTGGGAAAATCACTAAATCAGTTTTTTCACCCCAACAATCTTTTCAAATTGGGGAAAAGGATAAAATTGTTTACTTTACTGCATTTTCTAAATTATTTGAAAATGATGTGGCTACTATTACAGCCAAAAATTTGAATACTATGCTTACTCAGAATAATTATACTAATATGTATGTTAGTATTCTGGGAGAACAAGTTATCACAATACAAGAAAAATTGGACAAGCTTATAGCAGAGGTCCAAAAAATTTCTCAAAAGGAGAATAAAGGTAAAGAGCAAATAGCTACTACCAGCATCCAACCTCCACCAGAGGTAAAAGACTTTAAATTAAAATGTCTTAATGATTTGGAAGAACTTCTTAATAAGAAGTTTGGAGAATTTAAGGCCAGTCCTTTAACTCTAGAGCATAAACCTGACAAAGGTAAGAGAACTCAGGTAGAGGATGAGATTAATAAAATCTCTGAAAAATATGCTCGCAAACCTTACCAAAGGATGTTCTATTATCCTAGACCAACCCCTCAAGATGTTCTACTAGAAGAACATGATAATGACCACTATCACCAAGGTTACAGTTGATCAGATATTTATGAGTGGAATATAGATGGTCTTGCTGAAAGGCAGATTTATACTATGGTACATAGAATGCTTATGTACAATACTATCTGTAAAGTTAATAATAATGCAGATAAGGCAATTGCAGAAATGCTTATTGCTTGATTTACTGGCCAGCTTAAAGGCTGGTGGGATAATTATCTCACTCAAGACCGACGCAACAAAATTACGAGAGCGACCAAGGTCGAAGTTGATAAGACTGTTCAAAATGCAGTCTATTCATTAGTTCATAATATTATAGAACATTTTTCTGGAAGATGATCTGATAATAGTGAAACTATCAGAACTATGCTTTAGAATTTAAGGTGTCCGACCCTTACATCTTTTAGATGGTATAAAGATGTTTTCTTATCCAGAGTGATGGAATTACGAGAGAGTAGTAGTACTCACTGGAAGGCTAAATGCATAGATGGCCTCCCTCCCTTATTTGCTGAAAGGATTCGAAAAGTCCTTAGAGGCACAGGGATGAGTATTAATTATGAATCATACTCAGATGGCAAACTTATTAGTGTATGCACTTAGGAAGGTTTAGCTCTCTGCAATGAAATAAAGCTAAACCAAGAAATTAAGAAACATCGTCTCACTGAGAGACAACAATTAGGCGAATTCTATGAACAGATAGCCATTGATATTCCTTCAAGAAGAAAGAAGTCCCATAAGAAAAAGGACTTCAAGAGGAAAAGGGGTTCGCCTGAAAAGAGGCGTGAAAAGACCCAAAGAAGGAAGGCTTTTCATAAAACTAGAAAGGGTTATGTTAAAGCAAAAAATCCCCAAGCCTGCTATAAATGCGGAAGAGTAGGACATTATGCAAAAGAATTCAAGATCAAGTATAAAATCAAAGAACTTGATCTAGATGAGAATATTAAAGATTCTCTATGCAAAATTCTCCTAAATTCTTATCCGAAGAATTCTGACTATGAATCAGGTCACGAGTCTTCAACCAGTGAATACTTGAGAGTGCTTCAAGAAGAAGATTATATTTCATCTTTTGAAGATGGCCAAGAGTTCTATAATAAAGGATAATGCTCCAATCAGTCTTGTATTCCTAATGATGAACTCTCTAATATTTATTCCCAATTTAAAGACTTGAAAATTAATGTCTTGACTAACAACAACATGATAGAGTTGTTAAGGGTTATCAAAGACCCAGAATTAAGGTCACAAATTATTGACAAACTTCCTACTAATTTAGAAGAAGAATCAGAGGTGGATAATATTCCATCTCCAACAAGACCTTATGCCATGTCTGCAATTCAAAGAATGGTAAAAAATAAACCCTAGCTAGATAGGTCAGCCACAGTCCAAGATTTAAGCACAGAGATAACTTATCTCAACAAGCAAATCTATGAATTAAAGTCTTCTCATATAGCATTGGATGAAAGAGTTTTCAGATTAGAAAATTCTGAAGTAATTACTTCAAATTCCAATGTGAAAATCACTTAGCTAAATACAGCTCCAAGTTCTTCACAAGAAAATACTGCTAGTACTTTACTTGCATATTTTTCTGAAGATGAATTTTTGGAAAAACTCCAATAATTTGTCACCCAATTTTTTAAAATAAAAATAACTCGTTTAATAGATTATAATTTCAAAAAAGAGTTTATTGCCTTATTTGACAGTGGAGCAGATTTAAATTGTGTAAAAGAAGGGATAATACCCTCCAGATATTTTCATAAAACCACTCATTGTTTGAGAAATGTATGACGACCCGGTCCGTCGTCACGTGAGTTACCATCCCGTTTCCCCCGTTATATGCGTGTTCATGTTTCAATATATATGTTTGGTGAATTTGAGTCAATTCGGATTGAGTTTGGTGAAAAATGAAACAAATAGTCTCTTTGATGACGGAATAGTTTGAAAAAGTCAATTGGGCGTTGAATTGTGAGTTAGAGGGCTCGAAATCGAATTTTGATGGTTCGGTTAGCTTTGGGGAATTATTTGTGGCTTAGGAGAGTGGTCGGAATTGAATTTGGAGGTCCGGTATAGAATTAAGCTTGAATTGGCGAAGTTGGAATTTTGGTAGAATTCCGGTCGATAGGTGAGATTTTGATCTGGGAAACTGTTGGAATTCCATTCCGACGGTTGCAGTATCTTCGTTAGGTATTTTTGATATGTCTGCAAATTTTCAGGTCATTCGAATATCGTTTGGTTGGGTTTTTGATTTTATGTTGGTTTCGGAAGTTTTAGTTGAAACTTAGGCTTGAATCCGCCTAAATTTGAAGATTTTTGTTTTTAAGGGCATGTTTTTATGATTGGAACAAGTTTGTATGATGATTTAGAGTGGGTTTATATTTTTGGTTGAGGTCCCGGGGGCCTCGGGATGAGTTCAGGTGGTTAAACGAGGAAAAGTTGGATTTGGGATTTACTGGTATGAAATTTGCAGCAGTGGTTTCCGCTTCTGCGGAAGGAAGACCGTGGAAGCGGCTCCGCAGAAGCGGTGAGACCAATCGCGGATGCGAGTCTTTGGGAAGCCCAGGAAAATCCGTAGAAGCGGATGTTTTGTCGCAGAGGCGGGCCCGCAGAAATGGGAAAATGCCCACAGGAGCGATAGTGAGCGAAATGGGAGGTTTCGCGGAAGCGGAACAATTGTCGCATGTGCGGTCTCGCAGAAGCGAGAGATAAATCGCAGAAGCGGCTGGGGATTTAAGTGAATGTCGCAGAAGCGACCATAATTCCACAGAAGCGGAGCCGCTGAAGCGGCTCAGGAGTTGCAGAAGCGAAACCCCTGAAGGGTTTAATGCTTCAATTTGGTTCGAAATTTCAGAAGTGATAAAACAATTGGGGCTTCGAACTTAGAAAATAATTGGGCGATTTTGAGGAGGACATTGAGGAGTATCATCAGGTAAGAACTCTTGGACCCAAAATTAAGTTATTACATTGATAAATCATGGATTTAATCTTTGAAAATGGAAGAATTGAGGTGTAAAAATGGAGGGTTTTGCTATAAGCCTTGGAAATAGAAAATTGATGATTTGAATGGGCAAACGGATTCCGATTTTGATAAACTTTATATGTATGGACTCGTGGCGAGTCGAGTATTCTGAAAATGTGATTTTCGTAATTTTTCGAGAAGCGGACCCGGGGATCGAGTTTTGGCAACTTCGTGTTTTTGAATGTTTTTCGAGTCTTTTCGATTGGGTTATAACTCATTAGTCTATTTTGATTTATTCTTATGGGTTTTGATCAGATTTGGCACCTGAGGAGGTCGATTTGCGAGGAAAGCGCAAGGCGAGCTAGGACTTTGGCCGATTCGAGGTGAGTGGTAGTAATGAATGATATACTGAGGGTTTGAAACCCCGTATTTGCACTAGACAGTGCTATGTTGAGATGAAACACGTGTCATGTGACAAGCGTGGTATTATTGTGATTGGGGATTTGGACTTGGTCCCTCCCGATTGATAGTTTACTGTGTATATTGACTGAGACTGAGCTTATATCCGTATATTTGGGGCTAGTTGCCATGTTTGGGGCCTTGTGCCGATCTGTAGAACCTTAGGGAAGCCTGTGGAGCTAAATGACCCCTGTATCATGTCGAACACATACTCTCAATCGTACTCTTAGTTGTATAGCATGACATGAACCAGTACTAGAAGTGTACTCTAAGTGAGGATACCTAGGGTTGAATACCCTGTTCTAGATGACTGGGCCCGAGAGGCCAAGTCTATAGTGATTGAGAGGGGTCGAGGACCTATAGTGAGGTATTGATATATATACCGGATCAGGCTGCACGCCGCAGCTGTATATACATATACATGTATTTGATCGGACTGCACGCCGCAATATTATATATACTATATATATGGATAGGACTATATATATTTATATGGATCAGAATGCATGCCGCAGTATTATAGCGCTTGGGCTGAAGGAGCCCCTCCGGAGTCTGCACATACCCCCAGTGAGCGCAGTTATATATTATTGGATCGGGCTGCACGCCGCAGCATTTTATCTATCATATTGGATCGGGCTGCACGCCGCAACATTTTATCTATCATATTGGATCGGGCTGCACACCGCAACATAATATCTATTGGATCGGGCTGCACGCTGTAGCATTATATATATATATTGGATCGGGATGCACGTCGCAGTAGTATAAGTGAGGATCGAGCTGCGCACCACAGCAGTGTTGGATAAGTGTGAGATAGTAGTAGACTGAAACCACATTTTCCACTTTAAAGATGATTTACATGTACTGAAGTCCTTAGAACTGTTTAGTGTTCTTACAGGTGTTCTTACTTTCACTTGTTATTTATTATTACTACTCACTAAGTTGGAAGTACTCACTCTACTCCCTGCACCTTGTGTGCAGATACAGGGATCCAGGAGGGCACCTGAGCTTTACATTGCTGTCCTTCCAGTGCTGAGGAGACCTCGAGGTAGCTGCCGGTGTCCGTAGGACCCGATCTCTCCCTTCCTCTATTTATCTATTGGTTATCCTGCTTAGACATCAGTTGTATAGGATTTTCTCCATTGTTAGAGGCTCGGACTTGTGACATCGGATCCATTGGGCTGTATTTCAGTTGCTTTTAATTCTGCACTTGTTATACAGGCTATTTGACATTTAATGGAACATTTTTTATTAATAATTGAACTCGTTATCGGGAAATGGTTGGGCTTGCCTAGCAATGTATTGGACGCCATCACGACCGGGGTTTGGGTCGTGACAAGTTTGTATCAGATCCTAGGTTATCAGGTCTCGCGAGTCATGAGCCGATTTCGTGAGTGGAAATGGGAGCGGACTACCATGGATATCGTGAGTGGTCTCCCTCAGGCTTCGAGTAAGTTTGATTCAGTGTGGGCGATTGTTGATCGGCTGACCAAATCCGCACACTTCATTCCTGTATGTACTACTTATTCATCGGAGTGGTTAGCAGGGATCTTCATTCTTGAGATTGTTAGATTACGTGAGGTTCCGGTGTCTATCATATCAGATAGAGGTACTCATTTCACTTCTCAATTATGGAGAGCATTTCAGCGGGAGCTAGGTACGCAGGAGAGTTGAGCACAACATTTCACCCTCAAACAGACGGACAGTCTGAGCGCACTATTCAGATCTTGGAGAATATGTTGTGTGCTTATGTGATCGATTTTGGAGGTTCATGGGATGAGTTTTTGCCACTTGCAGAGTTTGCCTACAACAATAGTTATTAGTCGAGTATTCAGATGGCCCCGTATGTGGCGTTGTATGATAGGCGGTGTAGATCGCCTGTGGTATGGTTTGAGCCTGGCGAGGCTAGATTGATAGGGACTGAGTTAGTTCAAGATGCTTTGGAGAGAGTGAAGTTGATCCAGGAGAGTCTTCGCACAGCACAGTCGCGCCAGAAGAGTTATGCGGACCCTAAGGTTCGAGATGTGTCTTTCATGGTTGGCGAGAGAGTCATGTTGAAGGTTTCACCCATGAAGGGTGTTATGTGGTTTGAGAAGAAAGGGAAGCTGAGTCCCAGGTTCATTGGTCCTTTTGAGATACTTAGGAGGATTGGGGAGGTGGCATATGAGCTAGCTTTGCCACCCAACTTGTCCAGTGTGCATCCAGTACTCCATGTGTCTATGCTCCGAAAATATGTCGAGGATCTGTCTCATGTGTTGGACTTCAGTACGATTCAGCTTGATGGTGATCTATCTTATGATGTAGAGCCAGTGGCTATTCTGGGTCGACATGTTCGAAAGCTGATGTCCAAGGTTATTGCTTCAGTAAAGGTACAGTGGAGAGGTCGGCCCGTGGAGGAGGCTACTTGGGAGACTGAGCAGGAGATGTGGGGTAGATATCCCCACTTATTTGAGACTCCGGGTATATTTTTTGACCCGCTCGAGGACGAGCGTTTGTTTTAGTTGGGGAGAATGTGACGACTCGGTCCGTCGTCACGTGAGTTACCACCCCCTTTCCCCCGTTATATGCGTGTTCATGTTTCAATATATGTGTTTGGTGAATTTGAGTCAATTCGAATTGAGTTTCGTGGAAAATGAGACAAATAGTCTCTTTGATGAAGGAATAGTTTGGAAAAGTCAACCGGACGTTGATTTGTGAGTTAAAGGGATCGGAATCGAATTCTGATGGTTCGGTTAGCTTTGGGGGATCATTTGTGTCTTAGGAGAGTGATCAGAATTGAATTTGGAGGTCCAGTGTAGAATTAGGATTGAATTGGCGAAGTTGGAATTTTGGCGAATTCCGACCGATAGGTGAGATTTTGATCCAGGAGTCGGAATGGAATTCCGACAATTGTAGTAGCTTCGTTAGGTGATTTTTAATATATCTGAAAATTTTTAGGTCATTCGGATATCGTTTGGTCGAGTTTTTGATTGGATGTTGGTTTCAGAAGTTTTAGTTGAAACTTAGGCTTGAATCCGCCTTAATTTCAAGATTTTTGTGTTTAAGGGCGTATTTTTATGATTGGAACAAGTTCATATGATGATTTAGAGTGGGTTTGTATTTTTGGTTGAGGTCCCGGGGGCCTCGGGATGAGTTCGGGTGGTTAAACGAGGAAATGTTGGATTTGGGATTTTCTAGTATCGAATTTGCAGCAGTGGTTTCTGCTTCTGCGGAAGGGAGATCGCGGAAGTGGCTCCGCAGAAGCGGTGAGACCAATCGCGTATGTGAGTCTTTGGGAAGCCCAGCAAAATCCGCAGAAGCGGGAAAATACCTGCATGAGCGATAGTGAGCGGAATGGGAGGTTTCGCGGAAGCGGAGCAATTATCGCATGTGCGATTTTGCAGAAGTGAGAGATAAACCGCAGAAGCGATTGGGGGTTTAAGTGAATGTCGCATAAGCGACCATAATTCCGCAGAAGCGGAGCTGCTGAAGCGGCTCAGGAGTCGCAGAAGCAAAACCCCAGAAGGGTTTAATGCTTCGGTTTGGTTCGAAATTTCAAAAGTGATAAAACAATTGGAGATTCGAACTTAGAGAAGAATTGGGCGATTTTGAGGAGAAAATCGAGGAGTATCATCAGGTAAGAACTCTTGGACCCAAAATTATGTTATTACATTGATAAATCATGGATTTAATCTCTGAAAATGGAAGAATTGAGGTGTAAAAATTGAGGGTTTTGCTCTAAGCCTAGGAAACAGAAAATTGATGATTTGAATGGAAAACGGATTCCGATTTTGATAAACTTTATGTGTATGGACTCGTAGAGATCCGAGGATTCTGAAAATGTGATTTTCATAAATTTTTGAGAAGCGGGCCCGGGGCTCGGGTTTTGGGAACTTCGTGTTTTTGGATATTTTTCGAGTCCTTTCGATTGGGCTATGATTCATTAGCCTATTTTGATGTATTCTTATTTGTTTTGATCAGATTTGGCACCTGCGGAGGTCTATTTGTGAGGAAAGCGCAATGTGATCTAGGACTTTGGCTTGTTCGAGGTGAGTGATAGTAATGAATAATATACTGAGGGTTTGAAATCCCGTATTTGCACTATACAGTGCTATGTTGAGATGAAACACGCATCATGTGACGAGCGTGGTGATATTGTGACTTGGGATTTGGACTTGGTCCCTCCCGATTGATAGTTTACTGTGTATATTGACTGAGACTGAGCTTATATCCGTATATTTGGGGCTAGTTGCCATGTTTGGGGTCTTGTGTCGATCTGTGGAACCTTAGGGAAGCCTGTGGAGCTAAATGACCCCCGTATCATGTCGAACACATACTCTCAGTCGTACTCTTATCTGTATAGCATGACATGAAGCAGTACTAGAAGTGTACTCTAAGTGAGGATACCTAGGGTTAAATACCTTGTTCTAGCTGAGTGGGCCCGAGAGGCCAAGTCTATAGTGACTGAGAGGGGTCGAGGACCCATAGTGAGGTATTGATATATATATCGGATCGGGCTGCACGCCGCAGCAGTATATACATATACATGTATTGGATCGGACTGCCGCCGCAATATTATATATATGATATATATATAGATCGGACTGCACGCCGCAATAATATATATTTATATGGATCGGACTACACGCCTCAGTATTATAGCGCTTGGGCTGAAGGAGTCCATCCGGAGTCCGCACACACCCCCAGTGAGCGTAGTTACATATTATTGGATCGGGCTGCACGCTGCAGCATTTTGTCTATCATATTGGATCGGGTTGCACGCCGCAATATTATATCTATTGGATACACACACACATATATATATATATATATATATATATATATATATATATATATATATATATATATATATATATATATATATATATATATATATATATATATACATATATATATATATATATATATATATATATATATATATATATATATATATATATATATATATATACGGGCTGTGCGTCGCAGTAGTGTTGGATCAGTGTGAGATAGTAGTAGACTGAAATCGGACTTTCCACTTTAGAGATGATTTACCTGTACAGTTGTCCTTAGAACTGTTTTGTGTTCTTACAGGTGTTCTTACTTTCAGTTGTTATTTATTGTTACTACTCACTGAGTTGGAAGTACTCACTCTACTCCATGCACCTTGTGTGAAGATACAGGGATCCAGGAGGGTACCTAAGCTTTACATCGTTGTCCTTCCAGTGATGAGGAGACATCGAGGTAGCTACCGGCGTCCGCAAGACCCGATCTCTCCTTTTCTCTATTTATCTCTTGATTATCCTGCTTAGACATCAGTTGTATAGGATTTTCTCCATTGTTAGAGGCTCGGACTTGTGACATCGGATCCATTGGGCTGTATTTCAGTTGCTTTTAATTCTGCACTTGTTATTATTTGCTATGGAAACAGGCTATTTGACATTTAATGGAACATTTTTAATTAATAATTGAACTGGTTATCGGAAAATGGTCGGGCTTGCCTAGCAATATGTTGGGCGCCATCACGACTAGGGTTTGGGTCGTGACAAAATTCTAGTGGTAATTCGATGAGTATTTCATATAAATTACCTAAAGCCTATATTTTCCAACAGGATATATGTATTCCTGAATCTTTTGTTTTAGTAAAAGATATAGACAGGGATGTAATACTTGGTGTTTCATTTTTAATAAAATTAATGCCTTTCTTATATTTGGATACAAAAAGTTTTACAGGCACTTATGGTGGTAAGAATATCACTTTGAGTTTATAACTCAACCAGTCCAACGTTTTCTAAATGAGATTATTTCTAATAATATTTCTTCAACGGAAAATAAAATTGAATTTTTGAAGAATGAAATTTGTTCCATTGCAGTTGATCAAGATTTAAAAAATCCTAACTAGTTGAGAAAATAAATATTCTCAAAATTAGTTTTCTAGTTCTATTTGTGGTGATCACCCAAATCAATTTTGGAGTAGGAAAAAACATATCATAAATCTTCCTTATGAAGAAGATTTTTCGGAGGATAATATTCCTACCAAGACCTGACATTGCCAAATGAACTCTGAATATTAAGAGTTATGCAAAAAAGGAAATTGACTCCTTATAGCAAAAGGGTTTAATTAGACCCTCCAAGTCCAAATGGCCATGTACTGCTTTTTATGTAAACAAGCATGCTGAATAGGAACGGAGAGTTCCTAAATTAGTTATTAACTATAAACCTCTTAATAAGGTTTTGAAATGGATTAGATATCATATTCCTAATAAAAAGGATCTACTCGATAGACTTCATAATGCCATTATATTTTCAAATTTTGATTTAAAATCAGGTTATTGGCAAATTCAGATATCTGAATCAAATAGATATAAAACTGCTTTCAAAGTACCAATGGGCTAGTACGAATGGAATGTTATGCCTTTTGGTTTGAAAAATGCTCCCTCTGAATTTCAGAAAATTATTAATGATATCTTTCTTCCTTATACGGATTTCATAATTGTTTATATTGATGACATTCTAGTATTTTCAAAAAATATAGAATATCATTTCAAACATCTTGA
Source organism: Nicotiana noctiflora (assembly GCA_032618575.1). NCBI lineage: Eukaryota > Viridiplantae > Streptophyta > Magnoliopsida > Solanales > Solanaceae > Nicotiana > Nicotiana noctiflora. The sequence goes on along the minus strand of JASVEL010001346.1, from coordinate 37,993 downwards.
TTTATTTAAGAAAACTATAATTCAAAATGGTTTATTTATATCAAAGCCAAAAATGATGATTTTTCAAACTTTGATTAGATTTTTGGGTCATAACATTGAGAAGGGTAGGATCATTCCTATCAATAGAAGTATTGAATTTGTTTCTAAATTTCCTGATATAATTACTGATAAAACCCAACTTCAAAATTTCTTGGTAGTTTAAATTATATCTCTCCTTTTATAAAGGACCTTGCTCAGGATACTGCACTTCTTTATGATTGATTAAAGAAGAACCCCAAAGCCTGGACTGATAGTCATACTGAATCAGTCAAAAGAATTAAACAAAAGGCTCATAACCTCCCTTATTTAATTCTTGCCAATCCTACTTGGGCAAAAATAGTAGAAAGAGATGCTTCTGATATTGGCTATGATGGTATTTTAAAACAATGTTCACCATCTGATAAACAAGAATATCTTGTACAATTCTATTCTAAAAAATGGAATAACGCCCAGAAAAACTATGCGACTGTGGCGAAAGAAATTCTTGATATAGTCAAATGTGTTATGAAATATCATACTGATTTATACAATCAGAAATTTATAATTAAGACTGATTGCCAAGCTCCAAAATTTATTTTTAATAAAGATTTTAAACATGATATTTCGAACAAATGTTTGCAAGGTGTTAAGCTTTGCTAGCACCTTTTGATTTCGAAATAATTTATAAAAATGTAGCTCAAATTACGTTTTGGGAAGTGTTGGAACTGAAACGTTTTTGTCATGTTTCCTCTTCATATATTCAAGGTCTCAATATCAAGTAATTGAGAACTTACACCCCAAGAAAAATAGAATTTTTTGTTTAATCATTCTAGAACTAACCCAAAAATGACTATACAGGATTCAACTGAAGAAAGGTAAATATCTTTATATACAGAGAGAACTGAATTGGGAGCAATTAATTCTGAAGTTTGGTGATTCTGTCAATTAGTCCTTTCTAGTTATGTAGAAATTGTGTACATACAAAATAGATACACATGTTTAGCCTTTCTTGTGGAAACAACACGATGATGCATCTTTCATAATCTGGAGCAAATAGGTTCTTTGGTACACAACAATGAGAGTGCATTAGAATGTTACCTATGATGTCATACTCTTGTGATCATTGGCTAGAGACAACAATTTAACATAGTAATTAACCATTGGAGATGTCATTTGAGTTTATACAGGCGTCCTTTGTATATCGTTATGTGGAGCTCCTAAACTACTAAATGGAAGATTTCTCAGTGGCCTTTAATTCATGGAAGAGTAATATTTCAACTCCGTTCTTACATTTCTGATCATGTCTCTGCTTGTGTTCATTTCATTTCTTGATATTGAGACTTTTGACTTTTTTCTTGAATATTTGCACATCTGAAGCATACCCAAAAGAATACTTACCCACAAAACCAAGAAGACACATCTGCCCTACAAGCACATCTCAAAATTTCAGTAAACCATGTAATCTAGAATAGCTCAGTGAGCTCCCGTACCTAGGATTGCAAAAACATGTATCTCATGTACAAATAAAAATAACTAGGATTAAAAAAAGTTACAAACGATGTGTTGAAACTAGTGAAAGTATAGAATGACATGGGTAGAGTAAATGGTGCCTCCTAAATCGCCACAGCATAAACAAAACTAGACAGGAATAGGGAGGCCCTTCTTCGCCATGCTATCAAGAACATCATTGAGAGCTTGGCAAAGGCCCATGATCTGCAAAGATTAGCATCGTTGTCAGCACTAGTATCATTTCAATAAATGAAAACAAGAAAAGAAAGTTTGATATGACGGATCATTTTCCAGCGGTTGAAGCAAATAATATGCAAGTTTAGAGTCTAAATAATTTATAAGGAAAGACTTTCTCGCTCATAAATAAAGGGAGTCAATTTCTCCAATTAAGGGAAAATGTTTATCTCCAAGAAAATGACTCCCCAGCATACCAAACTCCCCCTAAGACATAAATTTCAAATAAGAAATAACACTACGAGCATATAGAATAAATTGCCCAAATTGGTCAGTTATTACGCCTGCCTCCAATTCAGATGTTGATAACTTCTATGACTTGTTTATCACCAAAAACCAGGGTAAATTGATAAAAGAGTTAGAGTAGTTTGACGCCTTTTTTCCTTTTTCTTTCTATTTTTAGGGTCAAAAAGAAATTCCTAAACTTGACACAGCTGTCAAACTGATGAAAAAAGAAACATAAGATAGATTTCCAAGCATGTTAGAAAATAAATCACCTGTTGATCCCACTGTTGCAGTTCTTCAGTGTCATCCTCAAAATGTATGACACCTTCAACCTGACAATAAAATCAACTTAAAGCAGAGCATGTCGAGAAGAGAAGATGAAGGATACAGTTGCCTTAACAAGATGCGGATAGGGAATTAAAGAGGAAAATTCTGTACATGTGCTTCCTACCTTTTAACACAAGAAGACATAAAAATGACCAGTTTTCATGAGACAATAGATGGTACAACTATAAAGCAACTCAAATTGTCTCCCAACCGATTTATCGTAATTTGACAATACAATGCATGTTAAATACAGTCCTATAAATCTCCAGATGTGCTACTAAGAAGCAAGATAGTCATTGAAAATTATTTTTTTATCAGCCGTCATTGAGAATTATTAGACAATTAAAACCTTTAGCGCCAATAAATATTTTGTCAATCATATAAATTACTTAGACTGGCCTAGAAACAAATTTATCATATGCAACAATATCTTACACGTCAAACTACGATCCAAGCGTACTCACTATCAGCACTACATGTAGGTGGAGATGGAGATCAAGAATGTATACATGGCATGCATGGACACCCTATACCTAAAAAGCTAGCCAGTGACAAGTCATCATCCAATATCATTCCTTCCTCTTTTTAAGGACAAAGATAAGGGCAGATGGCATCACTAATTGAGAAACTTACCTGATCAATAGATCCCCGCATTCTATCTTCGAAAATCATTCTTGAAGCAATTTTCTCAGCCTGCATAATTTTTGTTAGAATTGACTTGGTTTGCAGATGGAAACGAATTACTTATAAAGAAAGCACAATTGCTAATTGATCTCAGACACAAGCACAACCACGGCAAGCAATAAGCAAGTTCTGGGAACATTTTACATTTCCCCATTTAGGATAGGCTTAGTCAAAACATGGTGATTAGATATATGTAAAGCAAGCTCAATCGCAAATTGATCTTATTACATACAAATGACAACCAATGAACGTGAATAGGGAGTACAACCATAAGATGTTGCCCGAGAAATGGTCAAGGGGACTAATCACTTATTGCAAATAGATCAACTGCACCATCTACCGCCCAAAAACATCCATTTCTCATATAATTCCAACACCAGCAACACCACTCAGAGCCCAGCCTAATTACAAAACATAGCCCAAGAGTACAACTACTATGCCTCGACACAGGCTACTCGGGATGACATGGAGGCACAACCAGAAAGTTAGCTCAAGAACAGACAGAATCAAGAAAAATAGCTTACCTTTTGAGGGGGAATGCCCAACAAAGTGCCCAACTCATCAAAACTGTCGCAGATAAACAAAGGGATTAGATTAGATGACAGCACCGCATGAACTATGAAAAAATCCAAATCACGAACAAGGAGAAGATAAGCTTCCATTCTACCTTATATTTGTATAAAGTTTGCTAGCACTCAAGAGATTATGTTCAATCATAGCACGGTCCAAAACTGTGAAGTTATCAGGCAAAAGTGCTTGCTGTAGGAAACACAAAAAAAAATAGAGAGAAAATGAGATAATGTATTTTGACACTTCAAAAAGTAATTAAGGAAAAAAAAAGGACCTGATGAGGCTTCAACTCTTCTGCAAAAGCATCAATTTCAGGTTTTCTCAAGATTCTCTCCAGATAGACCTGAATATTTCAAATTAAACACAATTTAATTAGAAATAATATCTTAATAACAGAACATCAAAGCACTATATGCGCATCCAAAGTAGATGATAGCGCAAGGAAGGGCAACTCAGGCATGAGAGCAAGAGACTAAGCTATGCAGTTTGTATAAAGCTAAGTGAAGTACCTTCTGCAAGATTGGATAGATTTTTAATTTGGAGCAACGCTCATCCTGGTATCAAATAAGGAAAAAAGAAAAATATTTTAGCAAAAGGCTGAACAAATTGCATGGAGGGGATCAGTATATCTTCTTTAGTCAGTCATTTGGACCCCCAAAAAAATCTGATGAACAGAACTTGACATCCTAATATGACAACATGATGGAAATCTAAACTGGAAGTTGTCCAAGAAAACTAATTAATCTCAAATTTCCAAAGGCTATAGTGACAGTTAAGTTTAGAAGATCTTAAGCCCACAGAATGACATGTCCTCCAACTATCATCACCTAATTCCACTACCATTTCCTAGGTGTTATGCACCTGCCATTTTCTGTCATTTGTCTGAAATTCTAAGTGAATGTGAGCAATTATCAAATCATTGAATTAGAAAGTTCATACAATTATGACTGAAGCAGTGTCTCTAAAAGTGAAAGCGCAAGGAAGTCATAAAATTTGAGGCTCAACCAAGAAGAACAAAGCACACTCTTTGAAGTAGGCCCACGATTTGCAGAAAATATAAAGGTTACAAAATACATAATATATCGGAATATAACATATAACATGACATGTAGGATTAAAGTTACTAATTCCAATATCCAAGATACAACCATGAAAATTAATCCCAATAACTCAACTATATATCATCAAATTATTAACTCAATAACCCTATTTACAATTTCAAATTTTGGTTGTCAATTTATTAGCCATAAAATATCATATCACAACATCATTTCTATGTAACTGTTTCAATAAGGATATTCAAAATTAGCTTTTATGCAAAGAGCAATTTTATTATTAATAATATTGACAATTAGCTATAAGTCTTAATTGCAAAGAGCCATTCTGATATTCTCCTAACATTCGACCTATAATCAAGAAATGGAGAATAGAAGATGATATAGAAAACAACCAAGCATATGAGAAAAAGATTTATTGAGAGCAAAGAGACTGAACGAGAGAAGAAAAAGAGAGGCACAAGGGCATAATAGCAGAAGCAAGTGAATTGCACAAAGAGGAGGAGAAAAAGAAGAATGGTTCATCTTGAGAAAGAAACACAACAAGGAAGAAGCAAATCTGGATAATCAAAGAATAGTAGAAGAAGAGCCATTCCAAACCGGAGCATAGGAAAAACAACGAATAAACTGCAGCATATCTGAAGAAAATTTAAATACTCTGAATAGAAAAGACACTATTGTATCTTTTTTTCTTGCTTTCATCTCTTAAAGCCAATTCAAAGAATTGTCCCTCCTCAATCAAAATATGTCTTAATTCCAGAAGTGCACTAAGCTGATCCGCTTCACCCATGCAAAGCGAGAACCCTCACTTCACATTGTCTCATTACTTTAAGCAACGTAACAGTCACTTTTAACAGCAATAGACTAAAGAAGCTCAATAGAGAAATGGACACAACTTAAATCTGGATTGTTTCACAGTAGCAAAAACAGGACAAGTACAATAAAAACCCCGCCTGCCAATTAGTTGCTTAGCACTACTTGAAAATAACAATAAGAAAAGATTAAAGCTCTGAGTCCTTGCATTCTTACTTTGTACAGTGTGGCAAGTACACGAGATCGTTGAGGACCTGCTGCAGCCAAAATTGTGCACGTCACAGCTGCTGCCAGAGCTTGCTCTAACGCAGCTTCATCAATTTCTCTGTAGCACAAAAGACCATCAAGCAACATGCTGTACTAAAATATAAAATGATAGGCATTGTAACAAGACAAAGATCAGACATCATAATGTGCGTAACACTGATTATGATGCATGTAACATTATTCAAGCCAAAAGCTAAACCTTTGATCTCGGCACATTAAGTTAAGCATATTCTTAGTTTTCTTAAGCTGTTGACCTTATTAGTTGCGCTCGCATCATAGATTCTACTAACACGGAATTCCTAAACTCAACAAGTACCATATAAAGAATAAAAGTTACGGGGGCTGCTGCCTTTTTCCTCGGGACTTATAAACATTCACAACCACTAACAAGATAAAATTTTAAACAATCAAAAATTGTTGAAGAAGCATTGTTTTAACCACTACTAGTATACTCTGGAAAAACTTACTCGTCACCAATTTGTCGCTTCTCAATCTGAGAAATGTCATAGTAACGCAGGGCAGCTTCCAAGAATTTTCTCTTCAAATCTAAAATCCTAGCATAGCAAACCTGAAATAATTGTTAAGGAGATATAAGCTGGTGACAGTGACATACTCAAACATGAAAAGAATGCCTATATCATATGACAACAACCTTGTACTGCAAATTCAATACTTCATTCTTGATGCTGTTAACTTTAAAGGAAGCTTTATTAATAAAAGCTTCTGCATTAACTGCATCATCGTCCTGCCAAACAAGGAGTTGGACACTGTTAGAATGTCAAAGAGAGAACCAAAATTATGGAAGTAAACTGAGCTTCCTAAGATTAATGCATCTAAAGAACACACCAATAGGAAGGTACATAGATCTAAAAGTCTAACTCCCCTTTTGATAGGTCAGCAGAACAATGCATTTGAAACGGAACCAAAGGGACACTAAAGTTAACAAATTACATAAGTACCATACAAGCTTTACTCGTCAAGAAAATAGACGTCATTGGTACAATTTGCAGAATAAGTTCCACAGGAGTTGTATACTGCACACTCATTTGTATCCTTCTAGAAAAAGATCAGTACAAACTAGTTTGTTTCCTACTAATCCAAAAAACACTCGTCTTTGCTCTTTTGGAATCCATACAATTTTTCCAGAGCAATAAGCAAAAGAAACAATCTGGGACAATAGCCAGCAGGGAAAAAGATTTTTTTACTGTTGCGATACCCGTGGATGTTTGCTTGACATCAGAAAAATAGGAAAAACGAAAAAGAAAAAGAGAGAAAAATCCAACCTCGAGATATAGACGAGCAATTTGGACACATTTTGAAACTATGAAAGTCTCATCAACAACTCTGCAGAACAAGAGACACCGGGAAGATAGAGATTTCAGGTTTCAATGAAAATTAAGAGACACAGCAGGGAACAAAAGATAAGTAAAAATATAATGAGACCTCATTGCAGAATCTAAATCGATGCCACTGAGCATCTGGGCTGCTTTTGACCATTGTTGTTCAGACTCGTATAACTCTGCAAGTTTTTCCCGAATGATCAACACCTACAAAGATGGGATGTTGTTTTAGAATCTGGCATTAAAAATATAAAAGGTCAAAAGAACCCATATGTCAACATACCAACCCTAAAAACACAACCATTATAATCAACGACTCTATGGTCCCAATATGAGGTGCGCCTATGTGCTGCACTCAAATTCTTTGTTAGCCTGTTATTTTAACTGGTTTTAGCAAAAATTAGGAAGCTAAAATCTGATCGGTCAATTAGAAAGAGGTTATTTTCTGAAAGTTACTTGTTTCGTATCTTCGCGTCCCTTTTTCTGTAAGTACTTCCCACTCCACTTATGTAACACAGGGAACAAAATAACATGATTTCAGTCAGTAAATACGGGCCTTCTCCTTTTACAAGACAGAAGTGCGGATTCAATAGTTATCATGTTCATCTCTGTACATTTTCTAGATAGAGTATTCTTATTATTTTCTTGAGAAGTTCTAAGAGATGAAATTACAAACATCCAATGCTACAACCTTAGAACTACATATACGCCACCAATGAGACAACATATAAAGCAAATAAACACAATTACAACACTTCTATTACGGTGGTGGCTAGGCCACCTTGAGCAAACTGCTCACCTCCACTATTCCACTAAGTACCTACTACCTCTCACCAGCACAAGTACCAATTAACTTTGCCAGCAAATAGGACAAACTCCCTAATGTTTTTCAATTTCACCACAATTTAAACTGACCTTAGTAGAATAAATCATTCTGAAGCACCAAAACTTAGAGTAATTTAGAGTTATATAAGGCATTAATATGTAAGTCCAAAAATAGTAGCAAACCTGTTCTTCAAAGGACACAACACGAGGCTGTATCTGATTGAGAGTATAATGCGCTACTTCCTTTTGAACCTCTGCTTCCAATCTCCCAAGTTCTTGTGCAAATGTCTGCAATAGCTGCCTTGATACCACCAAGGGCACATCATCCGATAACACTGCATAATTGTACACAAATACCAATTGCTATATTATTATTTTTAAGACCATGGTGTCCGGACCAACTTGTACACTCGTACTAATTCCACGAGATACATGTTAACTCCCACCAACAACAGGTACCATTTAACTTTGTCCATCAAAGCTCAGACAGGTGTAAAGAAATTACCTGGTGTTTCTATGAAACCTCGTGGTTCTTAACCCACCTCATTGACCACTAGGTCACACTAATTTGGGTGCACAAATATAAACTGCTATATAAATGCTCTATATCTATTTCAACTGAGAATTATATCTAGCATGAATATAAATAAACAGAAAATTATGTGAGAGAGAGAGACTGAACTGTGATCAATGAATTGCTTGGCTTGTTGAATGTCGCTAGATGCGAGAACGGTGGAGAGAATGTGCTTGTACTGTTCGATTTTCTGGCGTTGGTCGCTGATCGCCGAGGCGCTAGCGAACGCACTCTCCATTGCGAATTAGGGTTTCGTATATCTCTCTGGCAAAACCAAATCCTCTCGACTACGTAATTGTTACGAATGTCGTCGAGTTCTTTTACAAAGCGTTAATGGAGCTTACCCATTTTTGTTTGGCCTATAAATAGGGATTTGACAGTCATCCGTTTGCCTGCTGTATGGGCTTAGAGCAAAAGTTTTATTTTGTACTTTTGGATAAAAAATACAAAATAAAATTTTTCACGGGTGTTTAATGTTCGTTATATTTGATTTTAAAGAAGGAATTTTTACCTCTTATTTATTTTAAATAAATATTATATTAAAAAATTATATTCTATAGATATCTTTTAATATTTATAAAAAAAATATTTAATTTTGGTTAGCTCCTATCTTTAAGCCGCAAAATACATTATTCAGTTACTATTATAAATAGAATTTTATTTATGGTGAATGTCCATATTTAGAGAGATTATAGGGTTCATTACTTGGTAGGTAAGTCATCATCTCCCTGCAAATAGAAGTTCCTATTCCATTGTAATTCATCCCAAAATTCAATAAGAATTTCCCCTATCTTTCTCTGCAATATTGTTCTTCTTCTTTTATTATTTTATAATATGTTATGAGCACGAGACTCTACCGTCTCAAGAAGCTCTTCGAGAAGATAAGGTAATTTTTCTCCTCTTTTTAATTGTGACTGACATTATGAAAAGAAAGTTCGATGCTCTTGAAATTTCGGGCAAGAACTATATGACATGGGTGTTGGATGCTGAAATCCATTTAGATGCAATGGATCTTGGAGACGCCATTAAAAACAAAACTAAAGCATCCACCCAAAACTGTACTAAGGCCTTGATTTTCTTGTGCTATCACCTTAATGAAGGGTTGAAAATAGAATATCTCATTGTCAAAGACCCACTTATTTTGTGGATGGCTTAAGTGAAAGATATGACAACTTAAAGTTGGCCATCGTTCCACAAACACATATGATTGGGCTCATTTGAAGCTCCAAGACTTTAAGTCTGTTTCTGAATATAATTCTGCGATGTTCAAAATTACTTCTAAATTGAAACTCTGTGGAGATACTATTAGTGATTATGATATGCTTGAAAAAACGTTTACAACGTTTCATGCCTCCAATATGGTTCTGCAACAGCAGTATAGAGAGAAAGGTTTCAAGAAGTACTCTGAGCTGATTTCTCTTCTTCTTGTGGCTGAGCGAAACAATGACTTGCTCATGAGAAATCACGAAAATCGACCCACTAGGTCTATACTATTACCTGAAGTGGATGAGGTATATTTACATTATGCTAAGCGTGTAAAAGGCCGTGGCTCTATTCGTAGTCATGATCGTGGTCATGACAGTAGCCGTAGACAAGGAAGAAATTTTTCTGGTGTTAATCATCCCTCAAAGAGAAATAACCACCAAAGGTGGAAAGGGAAAGATGAGAAGCCAAAAACAAATGGGTCAGAAACTGAATGTTATCATTAAGGTGGAAAAGAGCATTGTGTCACGTCCTTAGTTGTTAACTAAGTACACGTGCGGCACTTGACAACTCGCTCACGATCTTGCACAACTTGCTCACGTTCTTGCTAGGCCAAATCAGCCTTACTATACTCAAGATCGCTAAGAGAATGGAAGAAAGAACACAAGAGAATTTTTAAAGGAAGCTTTGTATTAGAGAGAACTTGAATTGTTTTCTTGGTTGATGAATTACAAATGAATGCCCCCTATTTATACTAATCACCTAGGGGCTAGTGTGTAAATAATAATTGTTCTACAAGTCCTTCAATATTTACAAATAAGTCCATTATCTAGAATACTCTACAAGCCTAGAAGATTCCAAGGACTTTCCTAGCAAATTCATAAAGATCTAGGTTCTTCCTAAGGAAATGTCCATACTTCTCTAGAATCTTCTCACAAATGCTAGCCTTCTTCTTATGTAAGCTTCCACATGGCATTAATATATGCCAAATGGCGCCTATGTGGCATGATGACGTGGCAAGTCATCACACTCTCCCCCACCTAATATTGCGACGACCGCGGCGCAATGCTGCTGCATAAACTCTCGGATCTTATCTTTGAATTGCCACAAATCCTCATATCGTTCCCACGTGGCCTCCTCCGGTGATTGCCCTTTCCAATGGACGAGGAACATAGCGGTCGCTTTTTGCCCTTGTTTTCGCCTGGCTTGGTAATCTATAATAGCCTCAATCTCCCGATCATGCGAGGCAGTGATAGTCATTGGCGCTCGACTTGATTGGCCCCTACTCGGATCATCCTTATCTTCACGATATGGCTTAAGCATGCTCGCATGGAAGACGGGGTAGATCTTAAGATATGATGGCATGTCAAGCTTGTATGAGATCTTGCCTACCTTGGCGACAATTTTAAATGGCCCTTCATACTTGCGAATCAAATTCTGATGCATGCCCCGTAGTGCCTTGAATTGTCTTGGGTTAAACTTCACCATGACCATGTCCCCAACTCTATAGTCTGTGGGACGCCGTTTACGGTCCGCAAACTTCTTCATCTTCTTAGCCGCCTTATCCAAGTAGGACTTAGCAGTGTCGAGCTGCTCCTCCCATCCTATGGCCATATGATAAGCCCCCAAACTCTTTCCCTCGAAAGCGGCTGGTAATGAATGTGGAGTTTGTGGTTGTTGGCCTGTGGCCAGCTCAAATGGTGTCCTCCCCGTGGACTCACTCCGCTGTAAGTTATAAGAGAATTGGGCGATGTCTAGGAGCCTTGCCCAATCTTTCTGATGCGCACTTACATAATGCCTCAAGTAGCATTCTAGTAAGGCATTGACCCGTTCCGTTTGTCCATCCGTCCGTGGGTGGAAACTAGTAGAAAAGTGTAGTTCCGTGCCTAGTATGTCGAACAACTCTCTCCAAAAGTTCCCAGTGAAGCGGGGGTCTCGATCACTTGATGATATGCCTTGGTAAGCCCCAATACTTCACCACGTTCTTAAAGAATAGCTTGGCGGCTTCCTTAGCTGTGCAACCCGGTGAGGCGGGCATGAAGGTAGCATATTTGGAAAATCTATCCACGACCACCATAATAGTACCATAACCGTCGGACTTCGGTAGGCAAGTGATAAAGTCCATAGTCACGCTCTCCCATGGACGCTTTGCAACTGGTAATGGCTCCAAAAGTCCTCCGGGTTGTTTTTGTTCAACCTTGTCCTGTTGACAGACAAGACAAGTCCGCACATAGCACTCTATGTCATCTCGCATGCGTGGCCAATAGTAGACCGACTCAACCAAGGCCCTAGTGCGACGTTGGCCTGGATGACCAGCCCACATTGTATCATGACTCTCCCTTATGATCCGCCGTCTGATGTCCCCAAACTTAGGCACGTAAAACCGCCGACCCGTGGTAAGTAATAGACCGTCTTCAACCAAAAACGTCTTGTCTTGCCCTGGTTGGCTAACTCGATAAGTTGTTTGGCTGCTGGATCATGTTGCATGCCTTCTTTTATAGCCTCACAAATATCCCATCTTGTTGAAGTGATTGCAGTAAGCTCGGCTTTTCGTCTCAAGGCATCGACTACACCGTTACTTTTTCTTGGCTTGTACTTCAGCACATAATCAAACTCGGCTAAGAAATCCTGCCACCTAGTCTGTTTTGGCGTGAGCTTCTTCTGCGTCTGAAAGTAGCTAGTAGCCACATTGTCGGTCTTGACCACGAACCTCGACCCGAGCAGATAATGTCTCCATGTACGAAGACAATGCACGATTGCAGTCATTTCCTTCTCTTGCACCGTGTAACGCCGCTCGGTCTCATTTAACTTGCGGCTCTCAAATGCTATGGGATGCTTATCCTGCATAAGGACACCCCCAATAGCGAAGTCTGAGGCATCTGTGTGTACCTCAAATGTCTTGGCAAAGTCAGGTAATGCCAAGACTGGCTCCTCTGTTACCGCTGCCTTAAGGCCTTCAAACGCCTTTTGACATTGCCCCATCCAAACCCACTGATTGTTCTTCTTTAGCAACTCCATCAATGGTGCGGCCTTTGCTGAGTAGCCACCGATGAACCGACGATAGTAGTTAACAAGGCCAAGGAAGGATCTCAACTCAGTTACCTTTGTAGGTGCCTCCCACTCATGGATAGCACGTACCTTAGCCTCGTCCATGCGTAGCTCGCCATTGCTAATGACATGGCCCAAGAAGTGCACCTTTGATTGTGCAAACTCGCACTTCTCCCTCTTGATGTATAGCTCGTTCTCCCGCAAGACTTGGAAAACTTTCCTTAAGTGCTCCATGTGTTCCTCCAAGGTGTTGCTGTAGATGACTATGTCATCTAGGTAGACTACCACGAACTGATCAAGGTAGGGATGAAAAATCTTATTCATAAGGGTGCAAAATGTGGCCGGTGCATTGGTTAAGCCGAAGGGCATCACCAACCACTCAAAGGCTCCATATCTTGTCACACATGCTGTCTTTGGCTCATCCCCTTCAGCAATGCGAACTTGGTAGTAGCCCTTTCGAAGATCCACCTTAGTAAAGTATTTGGCTTGCCCAAGTCTATCGAACAAGTCATCAATGAGTGGGATCGGGTACTTATTCTTCACTGTAACCTTATTAAGTGCTCGGTAGTCTATGCACAAGCGCAACGATCCATCCTTCTTCTTCTGGAACAATACCGGTGCGCCGAAAGGTGCCTTTAATGGGCGAATGTGACCAGCATCCAGCAACTCTTTCAATTGTTTCCTGAGCTCCTCTAGCTCGGGCGGTGCCATACGATATGGGGAAAATGCAGGTGGTTTAGCCCCTAGTTCCAACTCAATCTTGTGATCCACCTCTCGCCTAGGCGGCAAGTGCTTAGGCAACTCCTCGGGCATGACATCTTTGTTTTCCTCAAGCAGCTTCTCTATGCAAGGCGGCAATGTCTCTTGAAAACTCTTGTCTTCCTCCATACTTGCAATAGTTGCCACGAACGTTGGCTCCCCCTTCTTGATCCCCTTTACAATCTGCATAGCTGAGATTTGTGCTTGGAATTGTCCGTGTGGCATAGTCATTGTAGGTACCATGCAAGCTCCTTCTCGCTCCATAATGAAAAGACGTTGGAGGTAGGGGTCGATCAAAGTATGACAATCTCTAAAGAACTCTTGCCCCAGTATGATGTAAAATATATCCATAGCAGTTACGGTAAAGTTTGTCGTACCTTTCCAAGCTCCCAATTTGACACCTACTCCATTAGCTACCCCGCGAGCATTTTGTACCTCGGCATTCACGGTCTTGACGCGAGAGTTGGTTGGGGCAAGCTTCAATTCTAGTCTCTTTGCGGCAGCCTCAGTCACGAAGTTGTGAGTTGCTCCAGTATCCACCATTGCACGAGCGAGCTTGTTGTTGATGGTTAGATCCACGTACTGATTGCCACTCTCGGTAGGTTGGATAGCTTGCTTTGTGACGGCACCACATAATCCGATCATACCCAATTGTGCAGTTCCCGAACTCTCTCCTTGCGGCTGCTCCTTTCGTTCACGGACTATGGCGCCGAGGCTCTTTAGGTCGGGACAATTCCTAAAGCCATGTGGCCCTCCGCATATGTAGCATCCCTTCTTCTCGGCCTGTGCCTTCTTCTCGGCGTAGCCTTGACGACCACTCGACTTTTTGGAATCTTGAGTCTTGGAGTATTGTTGATGTATCTCCTTGCCTTTGCCACGATCTCCCCCGCCTTTGACATTGTTGACTTTTGACTCCTTGCCATTGCCTTTGTCATGCTTCTCATGCCTGAAATCCATCAATGATTCGGCCTCTACTATGGCTTGGTCTATATCGGTGACTTGCCGGCGTTGTAACTCCTGCTTAGCCCAATTTTGCAACCCGTCCATGAAGTGGAACAACAAGTCATCATTGGTTAGGTTGGGGATTTGAAGCATAAGGGTAGTGAACTCCTTGACATAGTTACGTATGCTCCCTGTTTGCTTCAATTCCCTAAGCTTGCGCCTTGCCTCGTACAAGACATTGTTTGGAAAGAATTGTCGCTTGAAATCGGCTTTGAATTGATCCCATGTGCTAATAGTACATAGACCTTTATCCACATCCGACATCTTCCTTCTCCACCAAAGCATGGCAGTCTTTGAGAGGTACAATACCGCAATGTTGATTTTTGCCTCTTCGTCCCTCACTTTGCCGTGCCTGAAGTAGTTCTCTAAGTGCCAAAGGAAATTTTCCACTTCTTGCGCATCACGAACACCTTTGAACACCGGTGGTTTGGGAGCATCGATCTTGGTCTCTCTCGTTACCACTACATTGCTGGCTACCTCGGTCACGCCAGCATTGACATGCTCCTCGAGTGAATCTATCTTTGCCTTCATAGCATCGATAGTACTCAAAGCCTCCATGAGTCTGCACTCTAAGGTAGTGATGGTTTGCCTTAGTTCCATCTCGGTCTGTGTGCGTCCCTCCAAGTCATTTCGGATACTCTCAATCTCTTCAAGTGTGTGCCCTCAAGAACGCTAAGGGTGCCTTCCACCTTCCCCAAGCGTTGGCCAAAGATCTCCACGGCATCCATCCCCGCGTTCATCTTCATCACCCACTCTTTACCGAGCGAGACGTCCTCGAGCAAGACCTCTACTTCATCCTCGCTCGCCTCAGTGGTAGATGATTCTTGGGATGTAAGCCCTTTGTTTGACACAACCTCGGGTGGTACCTCCTGGCTCTTGTTGGTGGCATTCCTCTTTTTTCCACGACCGCTCTTGCCAGCAGCATCCTGGATGACGTTGGCTTGGGTGTTGGCTCCGTCGTTCGCCATTCCCTTAGTTGAAACCTTCGCTCTGATACCACGTTGTCACGTCCTTAGTTGTTAACTAAGTACACGTGCGGCACTTGACAACTCGCTCACGATCTTGCACAACTTGCTCACGTTCTTGCTATGCCAAGTCAGCCTTACTATACTCAAGATCGCTAAGAGAATGGAAGAAAGAACACAAGAGAATTTTTAAAGGAAGCTTTGTATTAGAAAGAACTTGAATTGTTTTCTTGGTTGATGAATTACAAATGAATGCCCCCTATTTATACTAATCACCTAGGGGCTAGTGTGTAAATAATAATTGTTCTACAAGTCCTTCAATATTTACAAATAAGTCCATTATCTAGAATACTCTACAAGCCTAGAAGATTCCAAGGACTTTCCTAGCAAATTCATAAAGATCTAGGTTCTTCCTAAGAAAATGTCCATACTTCTCTAGAATCTTCTCACAAATGCTAGCCTTCTTCTTATGTAAGCTTCCACATGGCATTAATATATGCCAAATGGCGCCTATGTGGCATGATGACGTGGCAAGTCATCACAATTGGGCAAATATATATCGTGTACCAAGACATTTGGTTGAGCTTTATCAAGTATCTGTAAAGAATAAAGGCCATAAAGCCAATTTTGTCTCTCACAATGATTTTGACATCACCAACTTAGATGTGACAGACTTCTTTGAGCATCCTGATGAAAAAATAGACCACTTGATCGGTGATGGATCAGTGGTTAAAGATGATTGAGTAGTTCAATTTTTATTTGTGCCTGTTCGTAGTAGTTAATGAATAAAAATCATGTAATCATAATACTTTATATGAGTAGTAGTCATCAATATCAATTAGTATTATTTATTTTATAAAATAGTATTAGTTCGTTTTGATTAAATATAATTCTAATATTTATTTTAAACAATGTTTAAGTTTACTTAGTCTTCTTATTTCGTTTTAAACAACGCATGCTCGTTAAACGTTAATAATAACACGTTAGTATAGAATGCATTACTCTCCAAGAATGCAAAACTAGTAAACTACACAAATTTTAAGGTTTGATGGTATGGAATATTTTGTGCTTATGGTAACTCAGTAATATATGTTATTTTATACTATGGCTCCAACATTGGAAAACACATTATTATTGATTATAACGTAGAAGCATTTAATACTAAGTATAAGCATTAAACTTAAAGTCTAAATTTTTGTAATTGTTTGAGATAATTTTAATATAGTTTACGTGCATACATAGTTCAACACACGACTATACTTACCAACATAATTATAAGCATAACATTATATATATATGATTGTTGTTTGTCCGTTGTTATTGAACTTACATGCCAGATTACTTGCTTTGCTCATGTTTACATTGAATATTGATATAATACAATATTACATATGTAATAAAATTAAATTGATACATTCGGTTACAAATATTAAACTAATGAAAACCTTGATGTTAATGCGCAGACATTTACCAAATGTTACAATAATATAAATAAAGATTTTAGGGATTATTTTGTGGCAATAATTGTTTTCCATGTCAAACTAAATTCGTTTTGGTTGGATCTCTATCATTGATTTCTCTTCGTTTTTTGTATGTCAAACCATGCGAAACAAATATGGATATCTCACAAAGCAAACTTGGATCAATGTATAATTGTAAAAATATTTGTTTAGTTGATTCATGTACGACACATATAATATTCAAAGAGAAGAAATATTTATCTCATTTAAATATGTGTAAGACAGATGTTACTGCAATTTTTTATAGTAGTAATTTAATTGAAGATTCTGGAAGAGCTACTATAACTTTACTCTCTTGGAGAAAGCTAGAATTTTCTGCTTCTTCCTAAAAATAGAAAAACTGCTTATAATGCCGACCAAAATTACTTTTAGTATTTGCCAAACAACTCAAATTTTTTGAAATGTACTTTTTTGACAAAAAAATACTTCTCAACCTCACAAAAAATCGCATCCGGCTATAAATCGCGGTTATGCGTTACGTTTCTCCTCTTACATATATCCGGGTCGGGTTGCAACATTTGCTAATATTCCATTTCCACCCTTCATCAGCTGCATAAACCTCACATACAACGAGCATCCACTACCCATTTCGTCTGTGTAATCACAAAAGCTTGATCATTACCAAACGAAACTGGACTTTGTTTTCGAAAGCTCGTGTATAACATCTCGACCTCCATAATGGAAAACTCCGGTTAGTTATCATTGTCCACTCTGTAATCTTAAGATCTCTAAAATCACATCATTCCAATTCAATTTCGTGCGGGTTTCGCCGTTTGGTGAAATTTAAATTTGTCCTCTACGGATGTTTATATTTTCGTCTTTATTTTTGTATATATATTTATTTTTGGTTTTTGGATATGTTGTCTTAGTGTTGTACTGCATGTATTGTATATTTGTATTAATCTATGTCAAAATGGTAAGAGCTTTAAGTCGGGTGAGCTCATCAGTGAGCTAAGGAGGTCTAGGATTTTGTGTTCTAGAAGTTTGTAGTGTGTTCTGATTTCTTTTGAGATTTTGCGTTCCCTGTTATAAGCTGTGGGTCTGCATACTGGACTGGGATTTTTTTGTTGTTGTTGTTGTTGTGTGTGTCTGTATTGGATCGGCATGTAGTAGGATTCACCTGTTACCACCTAAAACGATAGTAATCAGATTAGATTAGTAGTAACTTCCGAGCAAACTGCTCTACTATCAGTTCTTTGGAATTAGCCAGTAGCTTATAGTTAAGAATGATGAGTGGTGAGTGATCTTACTTGTTTTCCTCTCTCTCCCTTGTCTATTTTTCTACTAAAATCTGGTTTTACATCTCCAATGCTCATGACCCGGAACCTAGACTTTTTGGCAAATTGGATATTGCTGATTGCAAACTATGCCAATTATACGCGTATTAGGAATACTATCACATGTAAAATATAATTTGCTGTGACTTGTATATTGGATCGCTGACATGGGAATGTGTTGAGGCCTGAGTGATTAAGGGCCACATATGGTTGAGAGATTGATTTCATGGCAAATTATTTGCATGTTAATGGGTATTAAACGTCCTAAAAAAGAAAATGAAAAAGATGAAACATTAAGGTGGACTATTGTATTGAGTGCATAGGAAAGCTGTTTAGCAGTTCTGTTATTGCCATACCTATATCAGTGCTGTGGTTTTAAAATCCCCGTGTCCCTCTCATGAATACAAGAAGAGCGGCTTATGATATAGCATGTCATAACTGTACTACGGGAGCAGGATGGAGTTACATGCATATCAGCGAAGGGGGTTGATAGAATATTCTTTCAAGAAGCATATATTTATCCATGTGAAACAACATTAATCCTGTACATCATAATTCGCAATAAGATGCTAAGTGCTGTTTAATTTCTATGTTGTTTCAATTTGTCATGGAAACATCTGTGGGTGCTGTCCAGATTACTATTATAAGATATTTCATTATTTTCTTTCTTCCCCTCCTCTGGTTTTCTTAAGTTGATGGATAACGAGTCAGAAAGGGTATTCAGCTGCAAGTAATCTTTTCAATTGAATGCGCCCTGGGATTATAGACTGATTAGTTCTGTGATTCAGTTCCTTCCATGGACTGTTCTCGATTTTGCCATGTGTTTGTTGCATCTTGGTCATATGGCTATTTTGCCAACAGTTACATATCCATGCTAAAACTCTGGTTGGTATGAAAATCGGTGGAAAGAATGATTTCATGCTGGAAGTTATAGACGGAGAGAAATATATTCATTGGAAGTTTTCTGACGTAGCTCTCAACTCCTTTTGTAGATACATATCTATGCAAAAATATACTCTAATAACATGTTTGCAGCATGGCTGTTAAATCTGACTTGAGCAGTTGAGTTTCTTGCAAGTACATCTGGAATAGCCTTGATTTTTGGACCTTTGTACTGTATCTCTAGTGAACCTTACAGTTCCATCTCTAGTGAACCTTACAGTTCGGCATGACCTACATGGGTCCTTTTCATATCTAATGCTATCATGCATACAGGACGTAGATATTGAGTTTCGAAAGATAGGCTGTTTAATTGAAGCATGTATGACATCAACAGCTTTTCATCGTTTGTTTGCTCTAAATTTTTTCTTCATATAGTATCAACTCACATGAACAGTTTCACTTTTTCTTTTGAATGTGTGTGTGGTTGGGGGGGGGGTACTCATGAACTGTTTTCACTTCTTTCCATTCGTTTCTGGTAAGAAGTTTTTGTTACGTGGGTCTTATGTGCATTACTCGCACTCTTCTATGTGCAATTTTGTTGGATAGTTTTGGAGTAGTGGTTCAAGTTACAATTACTTAGTTTGAACTTTAAATTTCTGCAGGGGACCACCAGGAGACAAATGTACCACCGGTGGAAGGTGTTGCTGGTGGTGGGACAGCTTATGGATGGAGTGATACTGGAGTTAAGGATCCCAGACCATTAAGGGGTGCAATTGATCCTACGAAAGTTCCACCGTTAGAGTTATTGAATGTGTGGTGCATGCCAAGCACTGCTAATGTTGGACCACAAGATATGCCTCGTGAGTTGGAACCTGTATGTACAATGTTTCTGGTGCTATATAAGCTTTTTATGATATTTCTGCAACACTGACATTTTGTGACCATTCCGTGACATTATATAGTCCTGTCTATTGAGACAATGAATCCTTATCAGGGATGCTGGCACTTACAAAAATGTTTTGTTATATTTGTTTTTGTCCTTTTGGCTCATGGTTAATGCATGTTAAAGTTGAAACTAAATCTTTTCCTGCAATTCATACTGATTATTCTGGCATTTGTTATTGTTCACTCACTCTTAACACTTCTTTAGGATTTACTGGTCCCCCCCCCCCCTCTTTTGCGGGGGTTATAGAAGAACCATTTAAAGTTTCTTTTATGCTTATGCATTTGTTGCTTAAAGTTTTAAACTTCACAATCAAATGACGAGAAGATCGAAGTTCTGTTGTCTTTCTGGTCGCAAGAGTTTCATGGTATGTGACTCGCAGTTTTATCTGGTAGATATCACTATTAGCAGCAAGAAATGAAAGAGAAAGCATTCAGATTGCTATACGCCCAAAAGTTTCTTGGGGTGGATCTGGTATTGCCGGAACTGTGCAGGTCCAGTGTACTGATCTCTGCTCACCCTGTGGTGCTAGGTTTGTCACTAACCATATCCTTAGCTTCCTTTGGACCTATCTTGGATATGATGTGAAGTTATTGATTCTTTTTTTTTGGTGAAATTATTAACAATATTGGCTGGTTGCAGATTGGTAGTTGGCCAGTCGGTGACATTGCGCAGAGTAGTACCTGTTTTAGGAGTCCCTGATGCACTCGTTCCACTTGATATGCCAGTCTGCCAGCTGAACCTTTTCCCTGGGTATAACATGATACTGTCCAGTCATTTGTTTCGATTATTGTAGTCCGAAGTTATGACCTTATTATGTCTTGCTATGCAGAGAAACTACAGTATTTTGGGTATCAATAGATGTCCAGAGTGAACATCCACCAGGTCAATATGATGGAGAAATCATCATTTCTGCCACCAAAGCTGAAGCAGAGTGATTGTCTATCCCCTCTACAGTTAAATATGTGTATATCCATTTTGGAGTATCTGACTTCCCGACAACATTGTCCTGAAGATCTTTTGTTCGGGATAGTGAGGATTGTTTCGTGGTAGTTCATTGAATAATTTTCTTTTTTTTTGTAACAGGTCTACAAGCCAATCCCTGAGCAAAGTGGAGAAGCATCAACTATACAGAGAACTGAGAGACTGTCTTGATGCTGTGGAACCCTTAGAGGGAAAACCATTAGAAGAAGTGGTTGGTCTCTTTGAACTTACATGCCTCATATGAACTCTTATAATTCCTCAATTTGGATTTGCAAAGCCGCTGCTCATAACGGCTTTTGTTGTTTTAGGTAGAAAGAGTCAAATCTGCAACTTCATCTTTAAGAAGAGTTCTTCTATCCCCATCATTTTCTGATTTCTTTTCAGATAATGGGCCCATAGATATGATGGAAGAAGATGCTATTTCTAGCCTTTCTATTCGGTTGAAGATAAGTTTGACAGTCTGGGACTTTGTGCTTCCAGCTACTCCTTCTGTCCCTGCTGTGATTGGTGTATCCTTTCTTGTGCATTTGGTTAGAAATTACGTCAAGCCAATTAACTGGTTGCGGAGAATTGCTACTGGAATAAGATGGCTCTCAATTGAATTCATGAGATTTTTGATTTATCAGGTTTAATTGTCATGTGTTTTGCATCATGTTGACTTGACGTTTTGCCTGCCAATAGTTGTTTTGACTGTTTCTATTTGCTAATTAGCTAGCTTCTTCTTTGGAATGCCGCCATATCTGTTGACTGAGGTACTTTTACAATTTATTCACGTGCTGCCTACATCTTGTCTATTAGTTTTTTCCCTTTTTTTCTGTTATTCCTGTAAACTAGTATATCATACATTTTCCTGAAAAGGCCAAATATTCTAGAATTATCTCCCTTTTTCTCTACTAATGGGGTGACTGCTGATGGTTCTAGTTTCTGTGATAAATCAACTGAATTTTCAAATGAGGATGGAGTTCTTTAATGTAGTCTAGATATCTGACACTGTTATTGAAGATCGGTTTGGGGTTGAGCATGGAAGCAGTGAATGGTTTCAGCTGTTAGATCAGCATTTCAAATGGCTACTTCAATATCGAATTAGTCCATACTTCTGCAGGTGGGGCAATGGCATGAGAGTTTTAACATACACCTCGCCATGGCCAGGTATATGATGCTCTGTATGTTTGTACATGGAAACTGAATGAAGTTTTGCCCTCTTACTTTTAGATGTAGCTGAAGTTCAAAATAGACAAGTTTGTAAAGGAGCCAAACTGTAATTGCACCTCCAGTTCTGCTCTCCTGCTGGCCTTTACCTCAAGTTTATCTACAATAAACTAAAAGGTCTTTCTCTTAATGCTGTTACAGCTGACCATCCAAAATCAGATGAGTATTTATCGGACCCCCGTCTTGCGGCATATGCTGTACCTTATGGTCCGTTAGTCCCCTGGTACGTTGGATAATTTCTTTGCCAAAAGGTGTATTTTCTGTACCAGTTGATCAGTTTCTTTTTGCTTCTTAATTTGGTATTAGCGAAGGTACTGCGAAGGACTACTTACGAAGGGAGGTAGAGATACTAAGGACGAAAAACCATTGGAGGAAAGCCTATTTCTATCTATGGGATGAGGTAAGTGAGCAGATTGAGGCAGGTTGTTTGCTAGTCTTTAGAACATATGGCAGACCTGACATTATTCTAGCGACACCTGCAGTTCAGAGTCATGTTTTCCTGTTTGTAGCTGGACTTGGGTTTTTCTGATTTTGTAGATGAAAAAACATCATAGTTTTCCTAAAATATGATGGTTGTCATTATAACACCAACAACTATGTTCAATCACTAACTTTACCAAAAAATACACCAACTATGCCTCAGTAACAAACTTGTTGGAGTCATACACATAAACTTTTTCCTGTTTTGTCTCAAACTACCGAATCCGTTTGTTCATACCAAAAAAGGGGAAATCCCATTCTGTATTTACAGAGAGTGCTTAACACTGTCTTCTACAGAAGGTAAGCAAGACAACATGGGTTGGGATAAACATATTTTCTTGCTTCCATTCATACAGTAGCACTTGTATTCCCCTTTTTCCTCCTTGGATTTGGTTATTCTTTTTACCTACTTTTCCTGCTTCACAAGAGGGGACAATTGATGGTAGCTGCCTATCTTTATTGTTTCTATGCTCTAAAGAAGTTTTATTTGCACTGGTCAGCCTCTCAACGTCGAACAATATGATGCCATCCGCAGCATGGCCAGTGAGATTCATGCTTATGCACCTGATGCTCGTGTTCTTACAACATACTATTGCGGTGAGCATCAGCTCTTCTCTTCAGTAGATGCATGAGGAAGTATCCTCTGTATATCAAGTGTATGTATTCCAATGGGACATTGTGCATGATACTTATATGTCGATCTCCATATCTTTCGTTGCCATTCAGAGATTGAAGAGATTTGTTATACTAGATGGAATTGTAGTATATTTGTTTGGATAATAAACCTATTATTCTATATTGAGAAAACCATATCTGCGAGGACAGACTGAATTGTCAGGAGTTAAACAATCAGATTTTAGCTGTCAATTTTTCTACTCTGGAACATATTAGATAAGCTGCTGACCGAAGAGTATTAACTGTTACATTGTAGTGATGAAAGAGCAAAGAGGACGATGAAGGCCCTCTTTCTTAAAGAAACTTAAAATAGAAGTGGTAGAAGTTCTTCATCTTAGTGATTAATGAGTCTCATTGAGTGGCCGTTCTTGCAGAAACTTTATGTTTAGCTCACTTATTCCATGAGCAGGTTGTGAATCTTACATGTCTGAAATAATTGAGGATGTGAAAATATCATGCAATACTTTCTTGGAATATGTGCAACTGTCTCTCTAATGCAACTTGGCGTGTGATATTTGTTGAAACAAATTTTAAGGTGAAAATTTTAGATGTAGTCCAGTTATGCGTAAGCCTACACTTTTATAAGAATGATGAAATGATGAAATGTCCTTGATGACTTGGAAACTGTGAGAATAATCATGACTTGAACTAATTTATAGGAAAATTTTACCATTCTAATTACTTTTTGGGATATGCTAAGGTAACAATTTTGAGTAATGTTACTGACACAACATCAAATGAAGCTTCAGTTGATACTGTCTCACATGATTTTTGGTTTTTGTGATTGACAAACTAAATATTATTTTCAGTTGGCCTAGATCTGTCTGATTGGAATATTCTTTGGCAATCGTTATTCGCATGGAAAAACTTCTTCAACTGGATACCATTCTTATTTTACAGGACCAAGTGATGCACCTCTTGCTTCAAATAACTTTGAGGCTTTTCTGAAAGTTCCCGAGTTCCTACGGCCTCATACTCAGATATATTGCACAAGGTAGCGATTTTAGTATTTCGGAAAACATTTTTTTGTTATTGCCCACATACAAGTATAAAGAACAAAATATTAAATTAAAATTGAGCCGCGTATTTTTTTTTTAAAAAAATAAAAAAACGAAAAGTTAATTTTGTGAGCATTGTAGCTCAGATGGCTGGAATATAGAGTGCTATTTGTGAGAGTTTGCTGAATAAATTGGGCACTAGTTCAGGATTATTTAATCTCGAAGTCTCACTAACTGAGCTGAGTCCAGTGATATGAAACAGTTGAATTAGCAATCTTTGGATTTAATACAGTGAAAGCATCCATTGTTTTTAACTGCATATTTTAAATTCTAGATACTTTAGTATTTCTTACCATTTATCATGACCTATCTTTTTTTGATAAAGATCTTGTTTTCCTTTTCTGTAGCCATTTCTTTTCCTCTCATGCTCTTTGGATGTTCTATTTTGTTTTATAGCTGTCATATGAATATTAGACCAGTTGATGCTAAATAAGATTACTCTTTAAACAACGCTGTTGCACATTAATACTTTCTGAAAACCATTGAGTGCATTGTAAAGCCAGCTATCCATGCTTTAACCTGATCCATGTTTGGAGGTTGGAGGCAAGGCAAGCCTAGAAGAATTCAATTCCTAACGGGCTATTATATGCTTCTTCCTTTGTCATAAAAAGAATGGCTGATTTATGGAGTAAGAGGATCACACCATCTGATTTGGTGTGAATTCAAATATTAATTTCTTAAATTTTTTAATGTTATTTACATATATCTAAGAATTACATGAATGTACTATAGACTACCTTCTTAAAATTAGAAATATTTCGAATTATTTGAATACATCCCAAATAGAACTGTCATAGAAAATAGGATAGATGGAGTACCTAGTTCCTTTTTGATCTCTTTCCTTTTCTGTTTTGTGATGACCACTAGTTGCATCTGGAAAGATGGTCTGGATTCTCTTCCTTGTTGATAAGTTACTAAAGATGAGAAGATACACTTATTAGACTTTTTGACATTTCCTTTTCTATTCAGTGAATGGGTTATTGGTAACAGAGAGGATCTGGCGAAGGATATCATCGCAGAGATACAAACAGAAAATGGTGAGGTAATGAAATTTAATTTTATGGATTATTACGGAGTACCCAATGAATTCACTTACATTATTATATGAGCCTCATTAAATGAGGAAACGGAAAAGATGCAGAGAAGTGTCATATGGATTAATTTACTTTCTGATCCACGGCTCCTTGCTGATATCATGGTCTTGTTGTCCTCTTTTCCTTTTTCCCCTCTAATGTGATAACATAAGTTATTGCCTGCAGACACGGCTGATTATGAACTCTATTTGAGGACTAGAGCCTAGCACCCGAGATTCTAGGATGTCTGTGGTTTTGATACATCATTCCATATGCCAATATTGGATATCCTATTTGATTTACAAGACTATCAATCATCAGATAGCACCCCATTCATTATTGATTCCCTCACTGGTGGGGAAGAACTCTCTATCTTAGGCTACAAATCATTCTTGGATAAAATTCATTCCTTTTTCAAGCATTATAAACTGATCATATTATATCCGATAAGAAGTTAAAGAATGTATGATCTTTATCGTAAAGAATGTATGCTTGATCAGGAAAGAAAAAAGGTGATAGAATCTGTGCAATATGTGGTCCCTATCAAGTTCTAAACTATGTTGCATGGACTCTCTAGAAGTTTTGCCGCACCCATGTCGGATCCCCCAAAGATGCACTACTTTTGGAGGATCCTGCATGCACCTGAAGACTTGGAGAGTCTGAGCAACATAGGTTCTAAACCTA
Organism: Nicotiana noctiflora; assembly: GCA_032618575.1. NCBI lineage: Eukaryota > Viridiplantae > Streptophyta > Magnoliopsida > Solanales > Solanaceae > Nicotiana > Nicotiana noctiflora. The sequence goes on along the minus strand of JASVEL010001346.1, from coordinate 11,790 downwards.
AAATATTTTGTGCATAATTGTCACGAAAAGAGTTCAACAAAGGACACCTTATATGGTTAACATTCTAATAATTTATATGTATAAAAGTGGTTGATATATGCAAGTGTATATGACAAAATTAATTCGTAAGGACATCAAGATGACACAAGATAGTTTTAGCATTTTACTTTTCTCTTCCCATGAAAATTGGTATCTTATTTTGAGAAGTTATCGTGAAGCTTTGTTCATAGCTAATGCATTTTGCCTAAGAGTAATACTGTGTTAACATGTTTGACTCTTTCAGCCTAAAGGCATTAAATGCTCTGCAAATTAGTCTTCAATGTGGATCTTCAGGTTTAGTTTCATGATATCCAGGGATGAGATTATTTGATTTAGATACCTCCTCTATGTTGTTCCTTGGACTTGTCCTTCTTAGAAACGTTTTGGTTTGTTTGCGATGGTGCAGTAGTTAATCAAATTAGATTATCACCATCTGAGTGCAACTGCACTTGCAGGCTTTAGTTATGGTTTTTGCTATTTAATATCCTGTTTAGCATTTTCCTGTTTCTGTACGTGAACTATGAATGAATTCAATGGTTGTTATGTTTTTTGCAGGAGTGGTGGACATATGTATGCTTGGGACCAGGTGATCCTCATCCAAACTGGCACTTGGGGATGCGAGGCACTCAACATCGTGCTGTGATGTGGCGTGTGTGGAAGGAAGGTGGAACAGGTTTCTTGTATTGGGGTGCCAACTGCTATGAGAAGGCAACAGTTCCAAGTGCTGAGGTTAGTGCATCCCTCTTCATAACGTAAAACTGATAGATAAATTATATTGTATAGGTTAACAGTAGTGATGGATTTTTTATCTGGTTACATGCCCAACACAAGTAATATCTGTCTGCAGATTAGGTTCAGGCGTGGACTTCCTCCAGGTGATGGAGTCCTGTTCTACCCTGGTCAGGTGTTCTCATCATCTCAGCAACCTGTTGCTTCACTAAGACTGGAGCGTCTCTTGAGTGGCATGCAGGTACTCTTTATATTCACCTTTCCCCCCTCTTATATTATCTTTGCATTTCTGTCAATTGTGACCCTTGAGAACCATGTCTAAAGGCATCAACCATGCAGTCCCCTTGAACTTTTAGGGCTGGAAGGTGCAATGTTGTCTGTGTTACAGAACAAACAATTGGATGCATTTCTCTTTGCATGTTTGAACAAGATCTTTTTGATGCCTTTCCCCCAGCACATTCTTTAGTTAAATACGGCCTGTTTGGGTTTCAATTTAACTTGCTGAATCTTGAGTGGAAACAGCCTCTCGTAGAAATGCACGGTAAGGCTGCGTACAATAGATCCTTGTGGTTCGGCCCTTCCCCGGACCCTCGCATAGCGGGAGCTTAGTGCACCGGGTTGCCCTTTTTGCTGAATCTTGTTAGGTCCTATTTTCAGAGACTTCAACACTTCTATTTCCTTCAGTCTTTCCATTTATATGAATCAGTTGCAGATATTTGTTCTGTTCAGTTTACTCCTTCATTTACAATGTTTTGCTGTGTTTTGTTCAATGAGATACCTTCTCTGTACATATCCCTCTTCTTAGTTCTTTCTATTGTTCTTCTATAAATTGAAGCTCCCCGAATAATCAGAAGAAAGATGTTGAACTTTGCATGATGTCTTCATTTTTTATCTCTTAAATTGCCTGATTATGTTCATTTCCCCTTTTTGTATTCACTCCTTTTTTGCTGACTGATTCCTTTTAGGATATTGAGTACCTCAAGCTATATGCTTCAAGGTTTGGTAGGGATGAAGGACTCAACCTTCTGGAGAAGACAGGAATGTATCAAGGCCCTGAGCGTTACACTTCGGAGCACACACCAATAGATGTAATGAGGGGTGAGGTTTACAGGACATGCCGATCCTAGATTTGAATCCTGAGTTTGATACCCATCTGTATTAGTGTTCAACATCTCAAACATGTTGGTATGTACGATGTACATTGATAGTTTTGACTTTTGAGAACTACTCAGCGGTATACACCTCAATCATCTTTGGCAAGGTCAAAACAGAGTATGTTTTAGTCTGTTTGTTCAGATCTGTTCATATTATCATGTTGCGTAATAGTAAATCGACTGTATTGCTGTACCCCGCGGTCCGGTATTTTAAAAGAGATTATTGTTGATTCATTTCTGTAGAATTGAACGTATAGTACCCTTTTGTCTAGGTTACTTAGATTAAGATTTGAGCTGATTTTTATTACCTTTAGGGACCCCATGACTGAGGATTATGTTATGATATTTCTACATCTCTTCCTGACTTTGTAGTGGAAAAGAGGGAATTTTATATGCAAACAAATGAGTAGAGTCATTGACCAGTGCTAAGAATGGGACTCTGTGACCCCACAAACTATAAGCATAGGATAGATAACCTATCTCAATCATAATAGCAGGATTGGCTTTAGCACTTGCTTTATTATGATAAAGGTTTTGAAAGAAAGGTGGTGGGGGAAAAATTATTGCTATCAAGATTCATTCAAGCTAGACTTTTTGTAGCAACACCTAGTGATACTGGAATCACAAAAGCAAAGTAGAAAAAGAAAGGAAAGGCAATCAAAAGTTTATCAAATTGGTGATGATTGCTTGCTAGCCTCTCACTCATTGTCCATCTTTTGACATTGTGCTCTTTTTGTCTCCCATTACAGCTGTATTGTGGCTATGCTAACTAGATCTGTTCATCACCCAGGCTTATCCATATATAGAAGAATATTTCTGGATGCTCTATGATTATTGCAATATAGGCTCTAAGGTATTAAGCTGTTGATTTTGGACATGTGGGTGTAGTAGAGGTAAAAACTTACACAAAATTATACTAGTATTAATTTAGCATTGATCAAGTGATAATTGGGATGAGAATGTCTATTAACTAGTTATGATTACCTTATGATCATTTCTTTAGTACCTAAGACGTCTGTGCCTCCCCTCAAAAATTCTAAAGGAGGGTCAAATAACTAGTTTCATTTTGTTCCGTTAGTTGCAGGCAGCATTTGCTGAGTTCATATGAGTTGCTAGCCCCGTTCAGACGCTGAACAGAGATTGTGCTTTTGATACCATACCTCTGCAGGTTTTGGACATTGTGAATGGCAAGTAAACAATATGAGATTAGGGTCCATAATGCAAGAGAAGGGAATTCCATTGAAACAAAACATTAAACATAGGATATTCCTTCTGTTGCCCCCCCCCCCCCTTACTTTATAATTTTTTGTATGCTATTAGAGGGAGTATCCTACGTTCACTAGAATACAGAGATGCTTTAATGGAAAAATAGGATTAAAAAAACCTTTGTAAGAAGCATAGACTCCATGAGATTTCCCCTTTTGAGAGAAATAGAAATAATTGGTGAAGTATGACTACAAGTGTTCCAATAGAAATTTACAAATCACTAGAGATATGGTTGGATTATGAAATTCTCTTACAATTAACCTGAGTTCTCGGGTTTGGGACTTGGGAATGGAGGAATAAAAATAAAGGAGTGTCACACTTAAAGATTGGAATCTATGACATGAAGCAGTTTTGAATATTTACAATATTTGGAAAGTGACAATGAGAAGGGAACGTTTATTTTTGGCAGTCGCAATGTCAAATCAAAGTGTTGGTGATAATTATCATTTGCTCGTGACCGAGAATCTGAGGGCAGGCGGGATAATGTGAATTTTGAGTAGTACTCTCTCCTGTCCAAAATAAGTGATATTTTGGGTGTTTTCACGTATATTAAGAAAATCACCTTTTAGCATTTATTAGCAATAGAATTGATCATTTTAACCTTACTATCTCACATAAATACTTCTAACATATATTCCAATAGTATTTACTCCAAGGACAATATAAGAAAAACATCATTAAGTCATTCTTGAAATCCGAAAACATCACTTATTTTGGACCACAAAAAAAAGGCCAAAACATCACTTATTTTGGACCGGAGGGAGTACTATTTTTAGTTAACCATTGAAAAGGCAACTTTATTTAGTAGTGGTACTATCTACTCCATCAATTTCACATAATTATGAGTTGACGGCAACCCATTTCTATCATTAGAGAGATAAGAGTTTGCTTCTTGTTGCCAACCAATTGATGTACCACCGTCACAGCACCGTCTTTATTTTCATTTCGGCTTATTTGAATCTATTTGATAAATTAAGGATGTCCAACTGGACCGGATAAATGGAATAATCCGGTAAGCCACCCCATCCCACTAACAAACGAGATGGAAATGGGACGGGACGAGATGTGATAGGACGTGTGTCCTAAGTAGGCCTTTTTAAAAAAATTATCTTAATATTTAAGTATTAAATTCGATAACGATTATTTTTTTAATTTAGATAGCAACAATTATTTTTCTAAAGTTGATAATGACTAAGTTTATAAAATTTGTAACGGCTAGTTTTTTTTTTCCAATAAACATAAGACTTAATAAATTATAAAGAAACTAAATAATAAATTATAAAATATTAAAAGAAAAGACTTGTAATGAAACATTTTAATAATTATAATACATTTGTAATTTATTTAATACAATCTCAAGCCATAAAGTAACTAAGTAAGACAATTTATATATAATTTTAAAAAAAAAATCAAGGCTAAAGCCTTTTATTCTATTAATAGAAATTTTAATTTTCACATATCAATATAAATCTTTTAAAGAGCACTTAATCTACGCAGTCGCCCGCTAGAAAGAGTGTCGTTTGAACTAGACTTCTTAGTAGCTAATTAGAAATTATCATACTAATATTTGTAAGCTTCTATATAGCTTCGTTGTAATTGAGCTATAATTTCCGTGGGATATTGTTCTGGAATTGGCAATGTTGTTTGATGTTCAATGAATGGTTCCATGTCGTCATAGCTCCCAAGGCAAAGTATCTTATTGTATTCTACTATATTCTTCTCCTTCTTCTTCTTCCTTAGTGATTAATTTTTCAAAATTAAGATTTCTTCTTTTTTGAATTAATCCAATGCTTTTTTGAAGGAAAAAAAAATCACACGGACTGGCGGAATGGGACTTTAACAGGCGGGCCCACTGGGAACAAATGGACACCTGTCCCATCCCATGTCTCGTTTAATGTAGGCTCAATCCTGTTTAACATTTAGTGGTTCAGGACAAAACGGGACCGGAATGGACCGGGCTGACCCTACATTGGTAGTTTGATTCAACATGAAATTTAAAAGCACTAAGTTTTTTTTAAAAAAATTTATAATTTTAAATATGTCATAAGATATAGAATTGGTTAATAAAATATAACTTCTTTTGGAATCGAGCGAGATGATATGCTGAAATCGATAACAATTTAAAAATTGTGTCATAATGAAGTAATGTTGTGAGGTGAGGCCTCACAAGACTTTCATAAGTCAGTTTCTCAACAATCAATATTTCTTATGAATAATAGAATATTGATGGAGAACTTTAGTATGAATATAAGATATTTAAAATTTATAATATTAATATATTTAATATTTATGTAATTATAAAAACTTATTAATAAAAAAATGATCTATTGAACGATCTTTTGTGATTATAAATCTTTTTATAATATCAAATAACTTAATTAAGAACTAATTGAACATCCCTTTGATAGTTAATGTGAGCTACTATATATTCCTAAGATGTAGCATATCACCTTTTACGTAGCATAATACTTTTACGTTCCACCAAAATAATGATTAGGGTTGAAATACTTTACACTTTTACTATAACAATAGACCTAAGTTGTGTCGTATGCACCCATAGATTTTCCATACAATTTTGTACTATTAGTTTAATATACATGGATTATTTGAAATAGTGATATAGTTGAAGTAGGCTGGGACCCACAAACGTCTTGCAACTCCTTCTTACGAATAGTTAATTAAAAAATAATTAGGGACTTTTACTTTTAAAAAAACTAAAAAAATGAAATAAAACGAAATGCTTTAAAAAACTGAAAAAACTAAAGAAAATATTCAAAAACGAAAATATTTTGTTGAAAATACTTTTTTTCCAGTTTTTTTTTAAAAAAATATTTTATTAAAAATATTTTTTTCTATTTTTACAATTATTTTCCAGTTTTTAATAAAAATGCTTTAAATTTTTTTTAATCATTGGGTCAGGTCCAATGACATGCTGCCACGTGTCCATTAAAAAACTGGTAGGGTATATGTACTCATATTTAACAGATGAATGATAAATTTAAACCTAAAGTATAACAGTATGGATATTTTTTATAAGAAACTCAAACGGAGAATAAATAAGACCTATTTATAATAGTAAAATAGCAAATCAGATCCTTAACCGAATCAAAAAAGGGGGTAATCGAAAAATGCCATAGTTTTAAAAGCAATTAAAATTTAGCAACTTTCATGTAAAGATAAAATATAAATAAAAATATTCTTAAAAATCCAAAAATATTATGATATGTTGGAGTTTGAAATTTTTAAATAATGTAATGGAGTTTCATCATAATATGTTAGAAGTTTATATGCAGGATTTTCATAATTCTACATATTATGCTGTAGCTTTTCGTGTCCTGAAATTCTAACATAATATGCTAAAAATTTATTCGCTGGAGCTCCATAATTATGTATATTATACTGTAACTTTTTATATTTTAATAAAATAATAATAAAAAAATTGGAATAACTTTATAAATACTAATTATTTTTCAATTAACTGTCCAAAATAATTAGCCCAGGCTATTTTCACTCGAAAAAATGAAAAGAAGTGAACGAAAGGGTTTGTGGTAGACTTTTCAGCACACAGAATACGAGATGGATAAATAACACAGAGATATGTACAGTTTGATCAGATGTGTCAACAGAAAGGGACCCGCAGCAAGCCTATAATTACACAAACTGCCACGCCGTGTACCAATATGATACAGTAGTCCATTATTCCGTTCTTTGACTCTACATTTGACTTGGCCATACTCAATAAACATGGTACTTAGGCCTCATTTATTTGTACTTAATGAATGTCTAAACATTCAGATCTTATATATTAAATATATTTATTTTTAAAGTTTAAATTTTAATTATTCAAATTTTAATTATTAAGTATATTTATTTTTTACTTCACAATCATTTAATGAATCTGAACATGTCTGTATGATTAAAATCCATAACAGAGACTTAATTTTATTAAGATGTTATCACATATTCATCATTAACTATTACCACCGCCTACCATTATCAACTACCACCATGCCACAACCACCATCATACTCAAGCTCCATCACCACCACCACACCACCATCATTCTCAATGTAGCCTTCACCATTATCGACCATCACCACCTACTATCTCCACCACTCCGACCATCATCATTCTCACCCATAATCAATACTCATCCACGTTAACTACCACAACAGACCATCACATCACCATCAACAACCACAGCCGGCATTGCCCATCATTATAACCCATCACCACCCACCCACATCCTTCCTTAGTCACAACTATTACCACCACCCGCCATTATTAACTATAACCACCCACCACTACTATTCTCAATCATAATTCCACCACTATCAATCGCAACTAGTTAATAGCATGAACTACCATCATCAACCAAAACTACCACCAATCATCGCCTCTAGTCGGCATTCACCCGTTATCCATCATCACCAACAACTATCGTATTTTAATAAACTATATATTTTATTGATAGAATATTAGATTAGTTAGTATTATATTTGAATTTTATGTTTATTAATTTACAAATAAAGATAAATTTTATACATTCAGATGTTAAAAATCAAACAGTCTTAATTATTTCTATTCAGATCTTAATACACATCTTAATATATTCAGATGTGTATTCAGATTAAGATGTCTTAATCTTAATACACATATTAATATTCAGATGTGTATTCAGATTCAGACGTCTAAATCTTAAAAAAAACAAATGAGGCCTAAGCTTGTTACATATAATTAACTCGAGGACCTGGGAATGACTTGGTAAATATGAATGCAATGCAGTTATAAAGTGACACTAAATCTCTACGTGTTTGGACATCTCATGAAATACTGGATTTGAAGCAGTGTTATCAAAGGCGAAAAGCGCGAAAAACTTCTAAAATTTGTTGTTCAAAATTCACTTCAGATCACTCACAAATATTTAAAAATAACCCAAAATTATATACATTTCAAAATATAATTCTAATTTTAAAATATAATTTTTATTTAAAACTTTTTTTTTGTCTAGAAATTTTACAATTCTTATGTCCAAATGCCCACTTACTAAAGACAAAATATGTATATCGAGATTAAAAAGGGATTCAGATAATAGGAGTAATATGTTTGGAGTACTATTTTTCAAAACAAACCACAAGAAAAAGAAAAAAAAGGTAGGTGTATATCATATAATTATAGTAAGTACTATATTGATATCCGTAATTATATAACCTAACAATACTTACGCATACTAATTTAAACGCTGCTTTTTATAAAATTAAAATAAATTGAGAGTACATATTTTACTTATCTTTCTTGGCCCCTATTCTAAACTGAAGCGACATTTTTTATTTTGGTCTCATATAATTTACACTAGTTGTTTGAGGTAATTTTTTATCTTATAATTTTGTGGACCTAAAAATATATAGCATAAAAGTGTAAGATTAAAATCTATAATCTTATAAAATAAAAAGAAATCTCATACAATTAGCATCAATTGTACGAGACAAAAAAATAAAACTTATCAACAGAAGCAGACCACCAACGTCACTGGCAAACCGACAAGGGAGTGTGGATTTGTTCCTCATATTGTATGCATTTAATTGGATCATTGATTTGTTTTTTTAAACCCCTCCCAAATTAGGAGGATCTATAGTGTTTTCACATTTCCTCTTCACGGTAACTCGAACCCAGGACCTAACGGTCGTAGGTGGAGGTGGATCATTGATTTGGAAATTAGCAATTTGAGGATTAATTAATTTCATAATTCGATACTATTTTATTTTATATTGTGGGTGAAAGTAATAATTTTAGAACGAATTAATCTCCGGATAAATACTAAAATAACAAACATGCCCTTCTCCAAGAATCTTCTTCGCAGTCTGCTAGGTAATCGAAGAATAAAATTAGAAATAAAAATGTTTTCAAACTTATTTAGAATATATCAAATACATATTCACATTATATATCCATGATCACGCCCAACTATACTTTTTGAAAAAGATAATAGTGGTCGCTGTAAATATAATTCGGGTTACAAGTCCGAAGTCGAATCCAATAGAGAACTAAGGTTTAGCTACAACTGTTCATTATTACCAAGAAGACAAGCTTGAACAATTCCTAACTTATAGATATTAAGATTCTTATGTTTAACTAACTAATAAACAAGTTAAAATAGTAAATTAACAACTAACGTTACTAAGGGTTAGAGAAAAGATTAAGGAGGTCTAGAGTTATGATTTTCCCAATTGTCGGAATCCTTCCCGCTATGTCTTCTATAATTTCACCTAAGTATTCTCTACTGATCATAAGCACTTTTATTAAATCTCTCCCGAGTAATTACGACAATTTACTAGACGCATTCTCCTGAGCTGCGCTAGTTGACTTTTAATACAACTCACTTTAGATCGCACCCAAGGCTTCGTTATCCTTAATCTCGCCTTTAAACCCTCGGTTATTGATTCCTCATATACTTTGGGAGTGATGTTGTTCAACATACCTAAATATGCGCTCTCTCCCGAGTTATGCATACTAAATAGGCACAGCTAATTGAGAGCTTTTCAATCAACCAGAATATAAACGTAGTTAAACAAATAGAGAAAAGCTATGGCTCAGTTATATAAAAACATAACAAGATTTTATCCTACAAAAAGTTATATCAAAACTCTAGATAACAAATTAGCTATTCATAATAGTATGTAAAACTACAATACTAAAAGTCATAACCAATAATGAAAAATAGGAAGATCAAGAAAAAACTTGTAGAAGAATTCTCCGCCTTGCTCCCAATGTGTTCTTTCCTCCAAGGCCGTTGTCTAACCCTAAAGTAGTGTCTCTTGCCTCCTTAGGTCTAATTTGTATCCAAAATATGTCCCCTTCTTCTTCTTGGCCGGCCTCATTTGTTTAATATATGGTTTAGGACTTAAAATCCCATGTTTTGCACTTTAGTCCCTAAAATTTTCGCTTCCTACCGCGGTCTCACCGCCGTCGCGGTCAAACCGCGGGCAAACATACTCTCTGATTCTTCAGTTGTCCGCGAGTACACTCTACCGCAGTTTTGCCGCGTTCCCACCATAATCATGGTATTTCACCCTCTTCTGTTTAGAATTTGGAAAAAACGTAAATATGAAAGTTGTAACCCTTTGAGTTAGCTTTCCAACCATATATTATGGAGCCCAAATGGAGTTCTGAGAAAAAAGGTATGTCTATTTTATTAGACAGTGCCTGCTCGAGTCTTTGTTCGTACATAATTATCAAATTTGACCCCCAAACACGATCCCGACTTAATTCCTTGAACTTTTACTCAGGCTTTAAAGCTCCAAATCACTTAAATGCATTTCATAATATCAGCTCAGAATCACACCTATAAGGCATAAAATACACAATCAGTGCAAAACACTAGTGATTAAAGTTTAAACTCAATTAAAGTGCAGTAAACTCGAGTGTAATAAGCGACTAATATACGTAATTATAGCATATCATCACCCCATATTTCATTTTAATTCAATAAACCAAAGGTCTTCTAATAAAAATACATAGTTAAATAATTTCACTAATTTAATTCTTGTATTATAGTTTTGTCATTATAATTCTATGATAACTATGTGTGTCAATGATTCGTTTCACCTGGTTATTTTATAAAATTTGTACTATACTAATTTTTCGTGGTATCCTATTATATATAACCAAAATTAAAATTTTCAAAATTGTTACAATTATGTCGGTTTCTCTTTTGTATCGATACGATTCGATAATTTTTTTTCTAATGTCATCTAAAAGTCACTTGTAGAAGCAGGGGCGGAGCTAGAGAGCTGAGTGTGGATTCGGCCGAACTCAGTAACTTTGGTTCGAACCATCTATTTATTTTAAAAATTTATTGAATATGTATAAATTATTATTTTAGAACCTACTAAATTAAAATAATTAAAATTCAGAACTCATAAGCTTAAAATCTTGGCTCCGTCTAGAATGCAATAACATATGTTTTTTTATATGACGTAGCAAAACTCTCTGGACATTTTTACAGTTTTAAAGGTGATGAATTAAGAAAATATGAAAGATGGCTAGAGTATATTTTCATCAACTATTTTGCATCAGCATAAATGAAATTTAGCAAATACAAAAATAATAAATCATACGAGTAAAAAAATATAACTAAGCTGGGATTCAAGAATAAAGTTCATAGAAGAATAAATATTCAAAAAGATAAATCAAAATCATACGAGAGATATATTCAATACGTTATAGTTTGCTCTTATAATCACTACAATACATTTGTGTCTTGCTAGTAAATATGCTTGAATCAATTTAGTTTCAATAAGAGTGGCATAATATGTTTGGAAATTAGAATTTTGAGTTTAATTGCTTATTCTCTTGCAACTGTTTCATATTTCTAGGCCCAAGAAAAAAATTTAATGCATAATTAGTTTTCAACTTAATGTATATATTATTTACATTATAAATTTATTCGGTTATGGTTTGATATTTTTTTGGTTTATCTTCATATAATAAAAATCTATCCTAGTTATCAATACGGTTATTGGTATGAAACAATAAAATAACAAGAACAATATTGCAGAGAAAGATAAAGAGAATTCTTATTGAATTTTGGGATCAATTACGA
>JASVEL010001345.1:0-40995 GCA_032618575.1 Nicotiana noctiflora | reverse complement strand
CGATGGGATCCGGTGCGTTAGTGCTGGTATGATCGCATCCGACATTCCTTGCACTCTAAATTCCCTTATTACCTTTCCTCCTCCCGCTTTGGGTCCCAACGTCCTTAAAACGACCGCTCATTTATCCGTTTTACGCGATTCCTCTTTTGATCTTATGTATTCTTCGCGGCCAAAAGCGTTGACCAATAAAAATAAGCCGCACTCGACGATAATATCACAATCGAGAGGGCCCCGCATGCATATCTCTCTAGGCCGCACGGAACGACGACACCGCAACTTGACGTCTTACGGATGCCGCCTTCGAGGCCAAGGCGCGGCGACATGTCAAGTGCAACGGCGTTAAGCCCGCAAGGTCGTGAGATCTACAATATCTATCTTTTAAAGTATTTTCCTTATTTTTATTTTTTCCTAATTATTTTCTTTTAAAAATCTTATTATTTCGCGTAAAATAAAAAAATAAAATACATCCCCTCAAAAATTCATTTACGAATTTATTATACCTACCGTTGATGTATTAAAAGAAGAAAGATATAAATTTTTCCAAAAAGAGGGATGCAACACGAGGACTTCCCGGGGGTCACCCATCCTAGTACTACTCTCGCCCAAGCACGCTTAACTTCGGAGTTCTGATGGGATCCGGTGCGTTAGTGTCGGTATGATCGCATCCGACATTCCTTGCACTCTAAATTCCCTTATTACCTTTCCTCCTCCCGCTTTGGGTCCCAACGTCCTTAAAACGACCGCTCATTTATCCGTTTTACGCGATTCCTCTTTTGATCTTATGTATTCTTCGCGGCCAAAAGCGTTGACCAATAAAAATAAGCCGCACTCGACGATAATATCACAATCGGAGGGCCCCGCATGCATATCTCTCCTTACTTGAGAAGTATTCCCAGAAAATTCAAAAATAAAAATAGTTTCGTGTTGGGTATGATTTTTTGTTGGTTTTGTGTTATTTTATCTTTTGTGTGCACGTTTATTTATTTAAATTAAAAATACAAAATATATGCTAGGTGTTGCATTTTTAGTGTTTGATATCGAAGTCATGTGATTTACATTTTTGGGTAATATGTAATTGTGTGCGTTAATTGTAGTAAAAAAAACAGCGGTGTTATAGGTTGGTATATATACATATGTGTATATATATATATATGTATATATACATATATATATATATATACACATATGCATATAGTACATCATGTAGATCTGAATTGGGCCGTGTCTTAGTCTAAACAAACAGGCCCAAATGAATCACCTCAATACCCAGCCCAAATACCCGTCCAGCCTGTGTAACGCTCGATCTGGACCGTTGGATTTTATAATCCAACGGCCCAGATTAATCCATAAATCCCCAAATACATTCAGCTTATGACTTGACCAAACGACACCGTTTGGTTTAAGTGAGAAGATCCTGATCGTTGATCAAGTTTGATCCAACGATCAGGATTTAACTTCTCAAATCATATATAAAGCTCATTCCATACCCCGCCCCCCCAAGCCAGACCCCCCCTGCTCCCTTCATCTCCCTCAGAGCTCTCAAACACCCAGCGTAACGCCACCGTACTCCGCCTGCCGGAAATCGCCTCACGGCGGTTCCGGTGGGCCAATCGCCACCAAACCAATGCCAAACCCTTCCCCTCACCTCCCCCATCACGAACCCAGCCTCCACTAACCTCGAATCCATGCCGGAGCTCCTCGAATCTTCATTTGAAGATTCGAGTCAAACTCGAACCAATGCCAAATCACCCCAAATTCACACCACGGTCTCCTCACACCTCCCCCACACTCCCATTGACATTGGTTTGCTTCGAATCTAACCAAAAATACAAAAGCCCCAAATCCGAGCCCAAGAACCCTAATTTTTGAAGAAACTCAATTCAAGCTGGGTTAGCCGCAATTGAAGTCCAAGGGACTTTAGTCTAGGTGTTCTCAATCGAGAACATCTTGATTAAAGCCCGTTTGGCTTCAATAATTCCAAATTTTGGTTCAAAGCCTGGGTCGGCAGTTTTCTTATGAGGTATTCATTCCTTCTTTGGTCGATCTAATTCGATTGTGTGAATGTGTGTGTTTGTTTTATTCATTGTTTCAGTTCTCATGCTTTTAATTTCTCATAGCCGTTGGTCTGTTCTCCTCATTTGAGGCCTTTTATTTGGCCAATTCCCTCTGTTTTCAGTAGTTAAAATGAATCATAGGTTCAATGTGATTAATGTCGTCAACAATCCAATTTGTTTGTATAATTTGCCCTGGCCTGCCCGTATGCAATGCACAAGTGTGGGATTTGGTTACTGTTTGATTCAGATTAAAGGGAATTAGTTGTTTGTAGTTAACAGGTTAATTGTTTAATCACACACCCATACAAGGGCTAGTGGAACCTGCACAGCAGGGTATCCCACTGATGCCCTGCCACCAGCCTTATTGTTTAATGCTGGAGTCCATACCTTTGGACAGTAGTTAGTGGGGTTTGCAGGGAATTTGATGGGTCTGGCAGAGTTAGGAGTGGGCAGGGTAATAGTTAATTAGGGCCAGGTGTTCTGGAGGGGCTTTGAGCTATAAATATAGCATCAAAGAGTACCTGGAGGGGGGATAGACATACAATAAGGACTGAAATACCTGAAGAGCAAAAAACAGTACCTGGAGAGCAAACAGATAGCTAAGACATTAGGGAGTACCTGGAGAGGAGATAAAACAGTGATAACAGGCATATACCAGGAGAACACACTGAGAGAACTAGAGAAAAATAGGCAGTGATAACAGAGTATCTGGAGAGCAAAAACAAAACAGTCACACAGAGAGAAAGGCTACTGGTTCATAGGGTTTGTGGTCACTGCTTCGATTGTTTGCTTCAGTGGTTGAGTTGTTTGGCCATTGTTGTTGCTGTGGTGTTCATTTGAGGCTGTTGGTCAGCATTGTTGTTGCCCTGGTCGTTTGGTTGCTGCTGTTAGGCATTTGTTGTTGTTGTTGTGTCTTGGTTGTTGCTGTTACATCTCAGTTGGGGTAGCTCTTGAGTTGTTTTTGGTCTATTGTTGCTGCCACTGGTTGTTTGTTGCTGCTCTTGGTCTGTTGGTTGCTGGCTGGTGTGTAATTGTTGCTGCCTGGCTTGGTTGTTGCTGTTGCTTCATTATTTGGTTGCTGGCTGGTCTATAGTTTGCTGCCTGGCTTGGTTGTTGCTGTTGCTTCATTATTTGGTTGCTGGCTGGTCTATAGTTTGCTGCCTGGTTTGGTTGTTGTTGTTGTTTCATTAATTTGTCACTGGTTGTTGGTCCAAGTGACTGCTGGTCCTTTGGTTGTTACTGCTTGGTCATTTGTTGCTGGTTCAGTATTGTTGAGGCTGGTCCAGTTTGCCACTGGTGTAGTATTGTTTGTTGCCGCCTGGTTGTTTATTGCTGCTTGGTTTAAGTTTTAGTCACTAATTCAGTGATTGATAAAGTTCGATTACTGTTGGTTGTTGGGTTGTAGCTGGTTCATTGGTTGTTGTTGTTGTTGGTTTACTGTGGTTGTTATTGGTCTTTGATTGTTGCTCCTGTTACTGTTCTTGTTGCTGTTGCTGCATTGCCATTGCTCACTCTTCCTTGTTCTTCCGCATTCCAGGTACACACCTCTGTTATTGTGGTTCCTTGGTTCGAAAAGAATGAAGTTTGAAGCTTATGCATAAATTCTATTGAAACATGTAGTCGTTTAAAGTTCCTATGTTTGATTACACTCTGTTATTCTTCAATTAAGCTTGTATTGCTAGTCTTGGTTATGGAAAAGTGTAGCTAGGCTAAAGATACATTGTCGTTAGATAAGCACGTAAACCTGAATTAGTCTGTTGTATCTCTATTCAATCTTCTCTGCTCGTGTGTGTAATCTCCAAATCTGTTAACGTTAGACCTTATGCTAAAAGCAAGATTAGCTAGGGAGTTGTTACTCAACGGAATGACGTAGTTAGATTAAAAGAGTCGGGGGCGCATTTCATGTGACCCGACCCCAATTTTGGGCAAGAGTAAACAAAGCATGTCAGGAACCACAGGCGCATCTCATGTGGTGTGGTTCGTAGCAAGTTTTAAATAATTTAGAATCAACTCTTGGGTAAAATACAGTGGGATGTAGTTCGCTTTAGGTTTGAATCAAAGGTGCGCCTCACCCAATAGTTACACTAATCATACAGCCTTCATAAATGTACATATAAAATACTTAGATTTTGAGATGCGTCGTTCCTTAACGAATATCACGCCCTTCTCAACAGTGTAAATAAATAGTCGATCCGGGCGCATATTTTAGTTCTACCTTTTAAATACGGGTGTGCATTTCATGCGACCCAAATCCAAACCCCGAAATGTTGAATAAAAATATGTCGAGGATCCGGGTGCATTTCATGTGACGTGATTCGAAAGCATATTTTTAAGCAACTTTCTCTTTCGTAAATCACAACCAATAATAAAAGCGGTAAAAGGGTATTAACTTGCACTAAGTACATAATTGTAAAAGCAGATAGATAAGCCAAACACGACGGTTGAGCGACCGTGCTAGAACCACGGAATTCGGGAATGCCTAATACCTTCTCCCGGGTTAATAGAATTCCTTATCCGGATTTCTGGTTCGCGGACTGTTAAATAGAGTCATTCTTTTCCTCGATTCGGGATTTAACCGGTGACTTGGGACACCATAAATCTCCCAAGTGGCGACTATGAAATAATTAAAATAAATCCCATCTCGATTGTCCTTTAATTGGAAAAACTCTTTGCATCCTTGCGGGTGCGTAAAAAAGAGGTGTGACAGCTCTGGCGACTCTGCTGGGGAGATCTTTAGAATTCGAGCTCGGAATAACTGTTGTATTTGGCATATTTTATTATCCGATTCTTTTACATGTTGGCATCAATGTGCAAATGTTGTTTTTACTGCTTTGATATTTTGTGAACTGTACATATAAATTGTGCCGGAACCAATCTCCTCTCCGAGTCTTCTAAATCATGAAGAAGGGTGCACTTCGTGTGACTTCTTTTCTGTATAGTGTCTAATTCCCATTTTAGAACGAGGTTTGGATAAGTTGCAAAACCGGTGAAGCTTCTGTATTCCCGGGTTGCTGCCTCCTCCTCGGCTCGAGCTGTCCGCTCGGGTAAGCCAAGTCTAGAACAGATAAACCCAGGTTTTTAAACCTAGAATAACAAAGCTTCATGCCGGATCCCTAGTAGGAAACGTTTATTTGCATCATGTCGCATTTGGCTTAGGGGACTCAACACGGGGGTTGGGTCCGTCTAGGACAGGTGACCTGAAATGAACAGACTATCCTGCTGCATCCTGTTTGTCTTGCGCATTTATCTGTTATAGACTTGCATGCTGACCGGCTTTAAGAGAAAAAAAAAAAAAAAAAAAAAAAAAAAAAAATGTGTGTGTTTTTGCTCTTAAGATAGAAATAGCCTATTTGTTTTCCTTTAGTAAAAAATGAATAAATAAATAATGTCGTTTGTTTCGTCAAAACCGAACTACGTGGGTTTGATTCTCATTGGATGTGAGATACGTAGGCAACCTCCATCAGGTCCAACTTCACCTTTTGAAAAATGGCCGAAAAATCAAAACTAACTTTTGTACTAAATAAGTCGGTGACGTTGTTTTTAAAAATAGCCGAATGTTCCCGAAAGGGACGCCGGAAGGCTAATTTCGTATAAACGGCCACCTTTGGGTCAATTTTGATTTCGATCAATTTACCCCGCAGCCTTAAAAAGCCTTCGTCCCCGAGACGTTGAAAGGCCGTGATTGAAAACTGATTCTTTTTACTTATTTTAGCAAAACAAAGTTGTTTTTTAGTTAAATCACCTTAATAAATGTGCAGGATGAGCACGAATCAGAATCAATCATTTTCAATCTTTAGTGAGGTCCCTCAGCAGCTCCGTATATGGTGGAACGATTTGGAAGACAGTAGCAAAAAGGTGGTAGGTAGAATCTTGGGAGGTTTGGTTGATCTGTTGAATATCGAGCCAAGGGAAGACATCATCAAGACACTGGTATCTTTCTGGGATCCGACCCGCAATGTGTTCCGTTTCGTTGACTTTGAACCGACGCCCACATTAGAGGAAATTGCGGGCTATGCAGGATTAAATGGGAAATTAAGAGGGCAATACCTGCTCTCACCAAGACCGGTATCTCCACATGGGTTTCTGGATTTGCTGAGCATTAGTCGGAAGGTGAAAAATGATGATCTGCTGACAGGGTGTTGCGATCTCCAATTCTTATATCAACGGTACGGCACTCCTCGGGGTTTTGAAGAGTCAAACCTTGGACTGACTCATGCAGGGAATAGAATCAAGTGGGAGGCCAGACGAATCTTAGCATTTATAACGACATTCTTGGGGATTGTGATTTGTCCGCGCGAAGATAAGAAAATAGAGATAAGTCTGGTAGGAATAGCCGATGTTGCAATCAAAAAGGCTACCAGCACGGTGGTCCCTTTGGTTTTGTCCGAAATCTATCGAGCCTTGACCGTATGCCGAGAAGGGGGTAATTTCTTCCAAGGTTGCAATCTGTTACTCCAATTATGGATGCAAGAACACCTCCATCACCGAACACAATACATGAACCATGGGTTGACCGGAAAAAACTGTATCAGGGGTTTCGAAGAACGGATGATGGGTGCTGTATTCCCTGAAGGCGTCGAGGCATGGCTTGCACGACTAAGCTCAATAGAAGCCGATCAGGTTGAATGGGCGTTCGGGTGGTTACCCGATACCGAAGTAATATATATGGCAGCCGAGGAGTGTTATATTCTTCTGATGGGGATCCGCGGTGTCCAACCATATGTTCCTCATCGTGTATTACGTCAACTAGGAAGGTTTCAGGTTATTCCTACCGACCAAGACCTGAGGAAGTACGCCATTGAATTAAGCCCAGGGGTCGTATTCCCCGAAGAGAAGATTAGAAGGCTGTGACACGAATGTCGGTTCCTTGAGCCTAAAACCATGGTCCGGGAACTAGCTAAGGGAGAGGTGGACCCAAAGTACAACGTGTGGTTCGGGAAAAGATTTCAGATTCGTCGAAAATGTTCCAAAAGAGCCCATGTTCAACAGTTCACGGAAGATTCGCAGGAACAATGGAATTGGCTAGCGAAGGAGGAGGGGTACAGGACAAAGATTGGCAGGATAGAACAGCAGGTCCGGGACCTTCAGTTCGAGAAGAGCGTGCAAGCCGCCGCCGACGAAGGAGACAAAAAGAAGTTGGCACAAGAAAATGACTTCTTGAGAGCTCAAATCCAGCAAATAAAAAGGGATGCTGACAGACAGTTGAGGAGTCGGGCGGACGAAAAATTGATAAGGGGTTTGAGAAGCCAAGTCGCCGACATCCAAAGAGAATTGGACGAGTCGAAAGCCCAAACAACGAGGATCCGTGCTAGCTGGAAAAAGGAGGCACATCAACATGCACTTCAACTACAACGGACGGAAGAAGATTACACTGATATCATCACTAGCCTGAGGGAAGCAAATGTTGTCCTTAGGGAGCGGGTTTCCAAGCAAGCCCGAGATGCCAGAGCGGACCTCGCCCGTTGCCACAATTTGATGGCCCGACTGCAGGGACAAGTGGATAGGCTCCTAGATCAAGTCACCAACAATGCTCGAAGATTGGGGGCGAAAAGCCAGCAAATAGAGCGGTTACTCGGAGAAAGGTACATGATTAGGGACAGGATTGGAGAAATCGGGCACTATGTTACCATGAAGTGCCTAGCTTGTGAAAGAATGCCCCGCGCCGACCTATTCGCTTCAGTTATGGGTTATGTTCATCGGATCATGGAAGAGTTGAGGGAACTGCACAAGGACCTCACACCGAGGCCTGCGGCAAGGCCGAATGATGCCTCGCAGGCCCCCAGGGATTTTAGGGCATTAGATTTTTGATTGAAAGTGTATTTTGAAATGTTGAGTCAAGCTAGTTGGCATTTTTATTTTACTTTCCCAAGTCAAGCATTTTCTTTTGTTTTGATGATTGTTGTAAGACGTGTTTTGTAACTACACGGTTTTATTTGATATAAAAGTTACTGAATTTTGCCACAATCTTGTTGCCAGAACTACGCTCGGTCTGATTCGCGCGGGGTCGTGATACGTAGGCAATCCACATAAGATTCGACCACCACTAAAAAGAAAGGAAAAGAAATCCATAGGTTAAATGACAATAAGGCTTGCAAAGATAGTCGAAAAAGAAAAAAAAAAGAGAAAAAGAAAAAGGAAAAGAAAAAGAAAAAGGGCCGGAATGACGCATGTTAAGAGTACATATAGAAAGGGTCATTGGTTAGGTGCATTGCATCCAACGTGCTATAGCATATCTGTCAAACTCGGCGAACTAACAAGTTTGTTGCATATTCCAGAAAGTTTAGCAGTTGGTTTGACAGAATATACTGGCCAGCCATCACTACCGTACTAGATCCAAAGGACCGATTACAGTCAGCATGTCTAGTTCTGGTAAGAGCCTTGAGGAAGAAAAATCAGAGTTGCAAGCCATGAAAGAAGAGGTAGACCGGCTAAAACAGCAGATAACAGAGATGCACCTGGCCTGGGCCAGGGAACAGTCTTCACCGCACCGACCTACTCTCACATCAGCCCCGGAACATCCACCCCTTGATCCATCGACAAGCGCTCCAAGTTATCCATACTACCAAGGGGAAAACCCTTATGTCGCCCAAATCCCACCGGCCAAACCAAATCCTCCCCCAGCCACTCCTGTTTTTGTGGCACCTCCACCTGTTCCTCTGCAAAGACCGGCCGGGGAGCCGCATGTTCAAATTCACGACAATTCCTATTATCCTCCCGAGCCTACCTTCAGGGCTCCTGAACCACATCCACACACCCCTCATTGGGATAGTCCGGCAGAACCGGAGAAGCACTTCCAAAGTTCGGAACACGAGGAAGTTGTCAGAAAAGTTAAAAGCCTGGAGCAGTCCTTCAGGAACATGCACGGTTTAGGCAACCAGGTCAGCGTCGCCTATAAGGATCTGTGTCCATTTCCGGACGTCCAGTTGCCAGCAGGATTTAAAATGCCCAAATTCGACCTATACGAGGGGCATGGTGACCCAGTGGCCCACCTGCGGGGGTTTTGCAGGTAAAATGAGAGGGGCCGGAGGACGGGACGAGCTTCTGATAGCCTACTTCGGCCAGAGTCTGGGAGGATCGGCGTTGGAGTGGTACACTAGACAGGATCCCAGTAGATGGTTTACGTGGGATGATTTGGCTCAAGCTTTTATCGGCCAGTTCCAATACAATCTTGAGATAATCCCCGACCGCCTATCATTGCTAAAATTAGAGAAGAAGCCTGCTGAAAGCTTCAGGGAATTTGGTTTCCGATGGAGGGAACAGGCGGCCAGGGTGGATCCACCGATGAGAGAGAGCGAGATGGTGGACTACTTCTTGCAGACATTAGAGCCCACCTACTTCGGACATCTGGTAACGTCCGTAGGCAAATCATTCACCGAGGTGATAAAAATGGGGGGTATGATCGAGGAGGGTTTGAAGGCCAACAAGATCATGAGTTACTCAGCACTGAAAGCCACCACTCAGGCTATCCAAAGTGGTACTGGAGGAGTACTGGGGAAAAAGAGGAGAGAGGAAGTTGCGGCCGTCGAGTCCGGGGCATGGTTCGGAAATAGAGGCCCCGCACCCCAATATAGCCCACCCCAACCTCACCACCAAAATTACTCTCACAACCCATATAGCCACCCACAACATTACTATCCCGCACCTGACCCCCATTTTACTGTCCACCATGCACAGTCATATTCTGCACCTCCCGTTCATGCACCATGGCGTGCACCAAACCCCCAGAACAATCATCCACCCCAAGAGCTTACAGAAACCCCTCGGGCGCGAGTTTCCGTCCGAACCAGGCATTCAGGGGCGACAGGGCGCCGAGGCCAAAGACTTTCACTCCCTTAGGAGAGTCTTACACTAGTCTGTTCCACCGGTTAAAGCAGGTAGGGTTGCTGAATCCGGTTGAAGCTAAGCTGCCAAACCCTCTTCCGAAGAACCTGGACCATTCAGTGAATTGCGCCTACTGCTCGGGATGTCCGGGACATGATACGGAAAAGTGTTGGAGGCTGAAGACGGCCATCCAGGAGCTCATTGACACCCGCAGGATCGAGGTCCAGACTCCAACAGAGCCCAACATCAACCAAAACCCGCTTCCAACTCATCATGAGACCAATATGATCGAGTTGGTACGGGCGGAGGAAGGAAAGGAGCAAGCCTCTCAGACTGTAATGATGATTAAGTCTAGCGGGGCAGGAACGAGAAAAGGGCTAAGCCTTGATGAGTCACCCAGTTGCAAGAAAGACATACCAGGAGAGTCAGAAGCAGGAAAGGAAAGTGTGAACGAAGTACCGGTGAAGCCGGCCAAGATAGTTGTACCAGGGGCAGCAATCAAGCCCATCTTGACAGTAGCAGGCGTTCGAATGGATCCTTTCATCATCCGGCCGGCAACACAGTTGCCAGTAACCGATAGCCGGGCTGTCCCATGGAATTATGCTCGGATTACAACGACCTACAGAGGAAAGGAGGTGAAAGAGGAAGTTTGTGAAGCCCGAGGGTTGACCCGCTCGGGGAGATGTTTTGCCCCTGCGGAATTGAGGAAGACCACTCCGGCAGTATTGAAAAAGCCGGTCACTGATGAAGAGGCGGAAGAATTCTTGAAAAAGATGAAGCTGCATGACTACTCTGTCTTAGAGCAGTTAAAGAAGACTCCGGCGCAAATATCATTGCTATCCTTGCTGATACATTCTGAAGAACATCGGCAAGCATTGATGAAAGTCCTGAATGAGGCACATGTACCGGATAAAATCTCGGTGAGCCATTTGGAGAAGATCACCAATAGGATCTTCGAAGCAAATCGGATCACCTTCACCGATGACGAGTTGCCTGAGGAAGGCACCGAGCACAACAGGGCTTTATATCTTACGGTGAAGTGTGAAGAGGCGGTGGTTACCAAAGTCCTTGTCGATAATGGGTCCAGTGCTAACATTTGTCCTCTCTCTACACTGGGCAAATTAAAAGTAGACATCGGCAGGGTACGCAAGAACAGCGTATGTGTTCGAGGGTTCGATGGGGGAGGCAAGGCATCGGTTGGGGACATAGTGTTAATCTTGACGATTGGGCCAGTGGAGTTCACCATGGAATTCCAGGTGCTGGACATGGTGGTGTCATATAACCTCCTAATAGGGCGACCATGGATCCATGCCGCAAGAGCAGTTCCATCCAGCCTACACCAACTCGTCAAGTTTGAGTGGGACCAACAGGAGATCGTCGTCCATGGAGAGAACGATCCACAATCAGGCACCATCATTCCCTTTGTTGAAACAGAAGAAGATGTTGGGCCGTGGGTATATCAGGTCTGTGATGTGGTGTCCGCCAACCGAGTTCCAGAAGGGGAATGCATTCCCGATGACAGGACAATTACTGTAGATGTCATGGTGGCTCATGAAATGTTGCGACACGGTTTCATACCCGGTAAAGGTCTAGGTGCATCTCTGCAAGGAATCATACAACCGGTATCGGTGGTCGAAAACTTGGGAACCTTCGGCTTGGGATTCCAGCCAGCCTCAGAGGACATCCGGCGAGCAAAGAGGAGCAAGCAGAAAACATGGGTGCTCCCAAAGCCTGTTCCACGCCTTTCCCAATCTTTTGTCAGGTCCGGAGCAAGAGGTCATCCAGCACCAAAGATTCCCGGTCCTACGGTCAGGCCAGACGAAGAGTTCTTCAGGAAGTTCGAAAACCTATTCACAGATGTATGTATGCTCGAAGATGGTGAAGGATCCAATCATGCCGAGATACAATTTGTGGGACCAAAGGCAAAACTGAATAACTGGAAGGCTACTCCTCTCCCTGTCCGGAAGGAGTCTTGGTAGTTTGTCTTGGATTGTTTTTCTTTCGAAATTTGGTGTTGGGGGTTTGTCCCCGGAGTAAAATCCCGTTGTTTTTAGTTCATTTCTGATTTGAGTTTGCAGTTTATTTTCCCTTTGTACAATTCCCATTAATGAAATTTGGTTCCTTCGTGTCTAATTTTGTTTATCTTTTTCCTTCTTTTTACTTTTCTGAACAGCCTTCTTGCAACTGATCTTAATGATATGGCGTGCTTAAAGATTAATCAACCCAGTCTAGAAAGTCAATCGGGTTTGGAAATAATAACGCATGAAATAAGAAGTGACGAGAGTGAGTCCGAGTACGGCGATGATGAAGCCGTAGAAGAAATCGGTGAAGAATTAAGTCACTTCGAGGAAAAACCCAAACCGAATTTAAATGATACCGAGGCCGTTAATCTAGGGAATGCGGATGACGTCAAAGAAACCCGGATAAGTGTCCATATTGAACCCAATCTGAGAGAAGAATTGATCAAAACACTCATGGAGTTTAAAGATATTTTCGCATGGTCATACGACGACATGCCAGGACTCAGCACTGATCTAGTGGTTCATAGATTACCCACTGATCCGGCATATCCTCCCGTCAAGCAAAAACCGCGGAAATTCAAGACGGAGATGAGTGTGAAGATTAAGGAAGAGGTAACCAAGCAGTTGCAGGCGAAAGTCATTCGTGTCACTCGATACCCTGAATGGTTGGCTAACGTAGTACCGGTGCCAAAGAAAGACGGAAAGATCAGAGTATGTGTGGACTATCGCAATCTCAACAAGGCGAGTCCTAAGGATAATTTCCCGCTTCCCAATATCCATATCCCGATTGATAATTGCGCCGGACGCGAAATCGGATCCTTTGTGGACTGTTATGCGGGATATCATCAGGATTTTGATGGATGAAGAGGACGCAGAAAAGACGGCTTTTATCACACCGTGGGGGACTTATTGCTACCGAGTGATGCCGTTTGGTTTGAAGAATGCGGGAGCAACATATATGAGGGCGATGACTACGGTATTCCATGACATGATACACAAGGAAATTGAGGTGTACGTGGATGACGTGATCATAAAATCTAGGCGTCGAGAAGACCATGTTGCCGACCTCAGGAAGTTCTTTCAAAGACTTCGAAGGTACGACATCAAGCTCAATCCAGCCAAATGTGCATTCGGAGTTCCATCAGGAAAGCTGCTAGGATTCATCGTCGGCCGACGGGGCATTGAGTTGGACCCCTCCAAAATTAAGTCCATTCAGGAGTTACCCCCGCCGAAGAATAAAACAGAGGTAATGAGTCTGTTGGGAAGGTTGAATTACATCAGTAGGTTTATTGCCCAGCTCACGGCAACCTGTGAACCCATATTCCGCCTATTGAAGAAAGACGCTGCGATAGAATGGACGGCAGAATGTCAAGAAGCGTTTGACCGGATCAAAGGGTATCTGTCAAATCCACCCGTACTAGTTCCGCCTGAGCCAGGTAGACCCCTGATTCTTTATCTGACGGTCTTGGAGAATTCGTTTGGCTGCGTACTGGGGCAGCATGATCTTACTGGCAGGAAGGAACGGGCCATTTACTACCTCAGTAAGAAGTTCACAGTCCACGAGGTCAAGTACACTCATCTAGAAAAGACATGTTGCGCCCTGACTTGGGTAGCCCAAAAGCTGAAACACTACTTGTCTTCTTACACCACTTACCTCATTTCGCGCCTGGATCCGTTGAAGTATATTTTCCAGAAACCCATGCCCACAGGGAGGTTAGCAAAATGGCAAATACTACTTACGGAATTCGACATCATATACGTGACGAGGACGGCTATGAAAGCTCAAGCCCTGGCCGATCACTTAGCTGAAAATCCTGTTGATGACGAATACGAACCTTTGAGGACGTATTTTCCAGACGAAGAAGTATTGCAAATTGAGGGGTTAGAACTAACCAAGGATCCAGGATGGAAGCTCTTCTTCGATGGAGCGGCAAACGCAAAAGGAGTCGGAGTAGGGGCTGTGCTCATATCTGAAACAGGACATCATTATCCTGTTACCGCTCAACTGCGTTTTCACTGTACCAATAATATGGCTGAATACGAGGCATGTATATTGGGGTTGCGATTAGCGGTGGACATGGATGTACGGGACGTCTTGGTCTTGGGGGACTCGGACCTTCTAGTACATCAGATTCAGGGAGAATGGGAAACCAGAGATTTAAAGCTTATCCCATATCGTCAGTGTTTGCATGATTTGACCAAACGCTTTCGATCGGTAGAATTCAGGCACATCCCAAGGATGCATAATGAGGTTGCCGACGCGTTGGCTACTTTAGCGTCAATGCTACATCACCCGGACAAGGTTCGTGTCGATCCGTTACATATCCAGATCCGGGATCAACATGCTTATTGTAATGTGATAGAGGAAGAGGTGGATGGTGAGCCGTGGTTTCATGATGTCAAGGAATACCTCAGGTTAGGAGTATACCCAGAACAGACAACTGGAGATCAAAAGCGAGCTATTCGGCGGTTGGCGAACGGATTTTTCCTTAGTGGAGGGGTGCTGTATAAAAGAACCCCGGATTTGGGATTATTGAGATGTATAGATGCAGGTCAAGCTACAACAGTGATGACAGATATACACTCGGGAGTTTGCGGACCACACATGAGCGGATACGTATTGGCGAAGAAGATTCTTCGAGCAGGATATTACTGGCTCACGATGGAGCGGGATTGTATAAGTTTCGTGCGAAGATGCCATCAGTGTCAGATACACGGAGATTTGATTCATTCTCCGCCGACTGAATTGCATACAATGTCCACACCATGGCCGTTTGTCGCATGGGGTATGGATGTTATTGGACCTATTGAGCCTGCGGCTTCCAATGGTCACAGGTTCATTCTGGTAACGATTGATTATTTTACCAAGTGGGTGGAGGCCAAAACATTCAAATCGGTGACCAAGAAGGCGGTAGTGGACTTCGTACACTCCCACATCATTTGTAGGTTTGGAATTCCAAAGATGATCATTACGGATAACGGTGCAAATCTTAACAGTGGATTGATGAAAGAGGTATGTCAACAGTTCAAGATTACACACCGAAATTCCACACCGTATCGCCCAAAAGCAAATGGTGCGGTCGAGGCGGCAAACAAGAACATAAAGAAGATATTGAGGAAGATGGTAGAAGGGTCTAGGCAGTGGCATGAAAAGTTGCCATTTGCGCTGTTGGGTTATCGCACTACCGTCCGGACTTCGGTAGGTGCAACTCCTTACTTGTTGGTATACGGGACCGAGGCAGTAATACCCGCAGAAATTGAGATCCCATCCCTCCGAATTGTCGCTGAAGCTGAGATTGACGATGACGAATGGGTCAAAACCCGATTAGAGCAATTGAGCTTGATCGACGAAAAGAGATTGACAGCAGTATGTCACGGCCAATTGTATCAAAAGAGAATGGCGAGAGCATATAACAAGAAGGTACGTCCCGGGAGATTTGAAGTGGGACAGCATGTGCTGAAGAGAGTTCTACCCCATCAGGCCGAAGCGAAAGGCAAGTTCGCTCCAAATTGGCGGGGACCTTTTGTGGTGACTAGAGTATTATCCAACGGCGCTCTATGTCTGACGGATGTCGAGGGAAGATGCACCGATATGGCTATCAATTCTGATGCAGTTAAGAGATATTATGTGTAATTCTTTAATGCATTTGTCAACGTTTGGTTTCGTTTGTGTGTATTTGGCATTTTTCGGAGAGTGAAATGACAGAGGCAATTTTTTCTACTACCCAAACACTTTAACCTTTGCTTCCCCATTTGAGCCTTAACTATTCTTTCATATACCCTCTTTCGGAATCATCAAGAAAGATGCGTAATAGAACAGAAAAGAAACAAAGAAGTAATACAAGAAAAAGTGAACTACGTTCGACCTGATTCCTCAAGAAGGATACGTAGGCGCCACACGGCTCGGTCATAATAAAATAAAAATCAAAAAATCCCCCAAGCAACAAAACTGGGGCAGAAGTCATTGTTTCGTTGGAAAGATAGTGCGGATTCCGAAAGTTGTAACAAGCTAACCGTTGAGGCTAAACCCCTTTCTTCAGCCTCACGCGCAGAAACCATATCAAGAACCAGAAAGACCTCTCGATCAGTATTTGAAAAGTGCCAAGTCATGTGAATGAAAGCCAGGAGTGACATCCCGACCCTCGATTGAATCCAGGATGCAAGCCGAAAGGGGATAACGCTCTAGAAGGAATCTCAGGGGTGATACCCCGCCGCAAGGAAAGAAAGCATAAATGAGAGAGTCTTAACGGTGAAAACCCTCGCGGGCACCTTAAGGCGAAGGAAGTTGAGAAAAGTAAAATGAGAGAGTCTTACGGTGAAAACCTTTACGGGCACCTTAAGGCGACGGGAGATAGAGAGAAATGAGAGAATCTCATTAGTGAAAACCCTTTGAAGGGCACTGTGAGGTGGCAGGATGAGATGGTTACAAGATGTCCGCATGAGACAAGGTTGGGACATCCGTTTACCTCTAGCAGGACGCGGTATCAGAAAGTGATTGACATGAATAGACTGGGTAGTTTAATCTCAAAGGCGCGGCATAACATTGGATCAGGCACACATTCAGATAAGTTTTCCTATTTTTGAGTTCAGAAAAGTTTTTCTCTTCTTTTGTCATTTGCGGTCAGTATTCTTTTCTTTTCTTTCATTTTCGAAAAATTGATTTTTCAAAGCTTACTACCAAGTCTCCCAAAGCAGTATATTGAAAGTGAATAGGCATGGAACAAGGCAATGAGACGGAAGTCGTTACGATAGTGAGATTGGGATGACAGGCTGAGTGGAAGGTTCGCAAGAATTATGGAGTATGATGGACACATGTGGCATGTCCGAAGGATGATTTCACGCAACAGATCACCGGCTAAAAAGAGTCGGACCAAACCAAAGAGTGGAATAAAAGGAAAGATGAGAGGTCGTTCGTGGAAAAAGCATCTTCCCAAGCAAGCGTCAACGTCGTCCTCAAAGTTCGAGAGAGGCCAAGCGGCTGAAAGAGTATGGCCCCAACAAGAGTGGCACGACCACTCACTGCGTTTTGAAACTAACAATTTTTCTTTGATTTAAAGCAGGAAAAGAGGGTTCGTTGGCGAAAAAGCATACCGTCCGGAAGTTTATCAAACTGGGGCAGAAAATTTTCTCCTGTTGCGAAAATTTTCTGGAAAGCAAGACTCAGAGGATAAGTGTAGAGAGCAACACAAGATGGGGTGATCTTTGAGCCGGGTATCATCTCCAGCCGCTGTTGGAGAAAGAAAAATGGCTTCGAGATTCCCCCAGCAGTATTACATCCTATAATTTGATCAAGGAAACAAAAGCGTGAGTCCCAGAGGAGGTATGGGAAGAAGGAAGAGAATGAGGGGTGAAGGAAACAAAGAATACTTCCTCAGCGGCATCACCCCCAGCAGGCGAGTAAACAGTTCCAAAAATATCCCCAGCAGCCAGAAGAAAAAGTAATACGACCTAGGGGAAAGCAATTCCAAGACAGGATAATTCAGAAGAGAAGGTGGTCCGAGAGGTAATGCGGGAACAAGGATATGGTACAAAAGGCAAAGGAAGGTAATCGAGATAGGATGAAATCAGTGAGCAGTAGTTGAAGTCAGGGAGCCCGCCTGGAGAATGGAGTGGCGATTTAATTTTGAAGTTGTAGTTGAGTCAGGAGCCCGCACGGAGAATGGAGTGGCGATTTAATTTTGAAGTTGCAATTGAAGTCGGGGAGCCCGCCCGGAGAATGGAGTGGCGATTTAATTTTGAAGTTGTAATTGAAGTCGGGGAGCCCGCCTGGAGAATGGAGTGGCGATTTAATTTTTGAAGTTGTAGTTGAAGTCAGGAAGCCCGCCTCTGGAGAATGGAGTGGCGATTTAATTTTGAAGTTGTAGTTGAAGTCGGGGAGCCCGCCCGGAGAATGGAGTGGCGATTTAATTTTGAAGTTGTAGTTGAAGTCGGGGAGCCCGCCCGGAGAATGGAGTGGCGATTTAATTTTGAAGTTGTAGTTGAAGTCGGGGAGCCCGCCTGGAGAATGGAGTGGCGATTTAATTTTGAAGTAGTAGTTGAAGTCAGGGAGCCCGCCTGGAGAATGGAGTGGCGATTTAATTTTGAAGTTGTAGTTGAAGTCGGGGAGCCCGCCTGGAGAATGGAGTGGCGATTTAATTTTGAAGTAGTAGTTGAAGTCGGGGAGCCCGCCTGGAGAATGGAGTGGCGATTTAATTTTGAAGTTGTAGTTGAAGTCAGGGAGCCCGCCTGGAGAATGGAGTGGCGATTTAATTTTGAAGTTGTAGTTGAAGTCGGGGAGCCCGCCTGGAGAATGGAGTGGCGATTTAATTTTGAAGTAGTAGTTGAAGTCAGGAAGCCCGCCCGGAGAATGGAGTGGCGATTTAATTTTGAAGTTGTAGTTGAAGTCGGGGAGCCCGCCCTGGAGAATGGAGTGGCGATTTAATTTTGAAGTTGTAGTTGAAGTCGGGAAGCCCGCCCGGAGAATGGAGTGGCGATTTAATTTTGAAGTTGTAGTTGAAGTCGGGGAGCCCGCCTGGAGAATGGAGTGGCGATTTAATTTCGAAGTAGTAGTTGAAGTCGGGAAGCCCGCCCGGAGAATGGAGTGGCGATTTAATTTTGAAATTGTAATTGAAGTCAGGGAGCCCGCCTGGAGAATGGAGTGGCGATTTAATTTCGAAGTAGTAGTTGAAGTCAGGAAGCCCGCCTGGAGAATGGAATGGCGATTTAATTTTGAAATAGTTGAAGTCAGGAAGCCCGCCTGAAGAATGGAGTGGCGATTTAATGTTGAAGTAGTAGTTGAAGTCAGGGGAGCCCGCCTGGAGAATGGAGTGGCGATCCGTTTAATTTGGTGGAGGAAAGCGGTAGAATGTAACAGAAATCTCCGGCATGAATCCAAGTTCGAAAGAAGAGACGAAGCATCAGAAGGAACGCCAAGTCAGACAAGATGGCAAGGAGCGCGACAAGATCAAGTTAAAAAGGATAGATAAGAACTTGTAGTATCGTAACTTAGTCTAGCTTCTTGCTTTTGTTGCTTAGCGCGGTGTAACAAGGAAATCAGCTAAGCAGTGGTAACAGCAGTAACAGCGGCAACAGCAGTAACAGCGAGATCGCAACAGTCATGGTAGTCCCAGCTACCAGAACTTCCCGAACTACATTGACCTGATTCCCTTTTAGCCAGGGATATGTAGGAGACCTTTGAAGCAAGGTTCGGTCAAAACCTTTCCAAAATGCTTCATACGGAGTACTCGAATGGGCAAAATCGCTTATATCCGCTCACTTATCTTTGCACGAAAACTCTGCGTGTTTACGCGCAAAGAGGGGCAGCTGTGAGCACGTGATTTTTGCCTTACTTGAGAAGTATTCCCAGAAAATTCAAAAATAAAAATAGTTTCGTGTTGGGTATGATTTTTTGTTGGTTTTGTGTTATTTTATCTTTTGTGTGCACGTTTATTTATTTAAATTAAAAATACAAAATATATGCTAGGTGTTGCATTTTTAGTGTTTGATATCGAAGTCATGTGATTTACATTTTTGGGTAATATGTAATTGTGTGCGTTAATTGTAGTAAAAAAAACAGCGGTGTTATAGGTTGATATGTGTGTATATATATATATATATATATGTATATATACATATATATATATATATATATATACACATATGCATATAGTACATCATGTAGATCTGAATTGGGCCGTGTCTTAGTCTAAACAAACAGGCCCAAATGAATCACCTCAATACCCAGCCCAAATACCCGTCCAGCCTGTGTAACGCTCGATCTGGACCGTTGGATTTTATAATCCAACGGCCCAGATTAATCCATAAATCCCCAAATACATTCAGCTTATGACTTGACCAAACGACACCGTTTGGTTTAAGTGAGAAGATCCTGATCGTTGATCAAGTTTGATCCAACGATCAGGATTTAACTTCTCAAATCATATATAAAGCTCATTCCATACCCCGCCCCCCCCAAGCCAGACCCCCCCTCTCCCTTCGTCTCCCTCAGGAGCTCTCAGAGACCTAGCGTAACGCCGCCGTGCCCCGCCTGCCGGAAATCGCCTCACGGCGGTTCCGGTAGGCCAATCGCCACCAAACCAATGCCAAAACCTTTCCCTCACCTCCCCCATCACGAACCCAGCCTCCACTAACCTCGAACCATGCCGGAGCTCCTCGAATCTTCATTTGAAGATTCGAGTCAAACTCGAACCAATGCCAAATCACCCCAAATTCACACCACAGTCTCATCACACCTCCCCCACACTCCCATTGAGATTGGTTTGCTTCGAATCTAACCAAAAATACAAAAGCCCCAAATCCGAGCCCAAGAACCCTAATTTTTGAAGAAACTCAATTCAAGCCGGGTTAGCCGCAATTGAAGTCCAAGGGACTTTAGTCTAGGTGTTCTCAATCGAGAACATCTTGATTAAAGCCCGTTTGGCTTCAATAATTCCAAATTTTGGTTCAAAGCCTGGGTCGGCAGTTTTCTTATGAGGTATTCATTCCTTCTTTGGTCGATCTAATTCGATTGTGTGAATGTGTGTGTTTGTTTTATTCATTGTTTCAGTTCTCATGCTTTTAATTTCTCATAGCCGTTGGTCTGTTCTCCTCATTTGAGGCCTTTTATTTGGCCAATTCCCTCTGTTTTCAGTAGTTAAAATGAATCATAGGTTCAATGTGATTAATGTCGTCAACAATCCAATTTGTTTGTATAATTTGCCCTGGCCTGCCCGTATGCAATGCACAAGTGTGGGATTTGGTTACTGTTTAATTCTGGATTAAGAGTTAATTGGTTACAGAGTTAGGATTTAATTGAGATTAATTGTTTAATCACTTGCCCATAAAAGGGCTAGTGGAACCTGCACAGCAGGGTATCCCACTGATGCCCTGCCACCAGCCTTATTGTTTAATGCTGGAGTCCATACCTTTGGACAGTAGTTAGTGGGGTTTGCAGGGAATTTGATGGGTCTGGCAGAGTTAGGAGTGGGCAGGGTAATAGTTAATTAGGGCCAGGTGTTCGGGAGGGGCTTTGAGCTATAAATATAGCATCAAAGAGTACCTGGAGGGGGGATAGACATACAATAAGGACTGAAATACCTGAAGAGCAAAAAACAGTACCTGGAGAGCAAACAGATAGCTAAGACATTAGGGAGTACCTGGAGAGGAGATAAAACAGTGATAACAGGCATATACCAGGAGAACACACTGAGAGAACTAGAGAAAAATAGGCAGTGATAACAGAGTATCTGGAGAGCAAAAACAAAACAGTCACACAGAGAGAAAGGCTACTGGTTCATAGGGTTTGTGGTCACTGCTTCGATTGTTTGCTTCAGTGGTTGAGTTGTTTGGCCATTGTTGTTGCTGTGGTGTTCATTTGAGGCTGTTGGTCAGCATTGTTGTTGCCCTGGTCGTTTGGTTGCTGCTGTTAGGCATTTGTTGTTGTTGTTGTGTCTTGGTTGTTGCTGTTACATCTCAGTTGGGGTAGCTCTTGAGTTGTTTTTGGTCTATTGTTGCTGCCACTGGTTGTTTGTTGCTGCTCTTGGTCTGTTGGTTGCTGGCTGGTGTGTAATTGTTGCTGCCTGGCTTGGTTGTTGCTGTTGCTTCATTATTTGGTTGCTGGCTGGTCTATAGTTTGCTGCCTGGCTTGGTTGTTGCTGTTGCTTCATTATTTGGTTGCTGGCTGGTCTATAGTTTGCTGCCTGGTTTGGTTGTTGTTGTTGTTTCATTAATTTGTCACTGGTTGTTGGTCCAAGTGACTGCTGGTCCTTTGGTTGTTACTGCTTGGTCATTTGTTGCTGGTTCAGTATTGTTGAGGCTGGTCCAGTTTGCCACTGGTGTAGTATTGTTTGTTGCCGCCTGGTTGTTTATTGCTGCTTGGTTTAAGTTTTAGTCACTAATTCAGTGATTGATAAAGTTCGATTACTGTTGGTTGTTGGGTCGTAGCTGGTTCACTGGTTGTTGTTGCTGTTGGTTTATTGTGGTTGTTATTGGTCTTTGATTGTTGCTCCTGTTACTGTTCTTGTTGCTGTTGCTGCATTGCCATTGCTCACTCTTCCTTGTTCTTCCGCATTCCAGGTACACACCTCTGTTATTGTGGTTTCTTGGTTCGAAAAGAATGAAGTTTGAAGCTTATGCATAAATTCTATTGAAACATGTAGTCGTTTAAAGTTCCTATGTTTGATTACACTCTGTTATTCTTCAATTAAGCTTGTATTGCTAGTCTTGGTTATGGAAAAGTGTAGCTAGGCTAAAGATACACTGTCGTTAGATAAGCACGTAAACCTGAATTAGTCTGTTGTATCTCTATTCAATCTTCTCTGCTCGTGTGTGTAATCTCCAAATCTGTTAACGTTAGACCTTATGCTAAAAGCAAGATTAGCTAGGGAGTTGTTACTCAACGGAATGACGTAATTAGATTAAAAGAGTCGGGGCGCATTTCATGTGACCCGACCCCAATTTTGGGCAAGAGTAAACAAAGCATGTCAGGAACCACAGGCGCATCTCATGTGGTGTGGTTCGTAGCAAGTTTTAAATAATTTAGAATCAACTCTTGGGTAAAATACAGTGGGATGTAGTTCGCTTTAGGTTTGAATCAAAGGTGCGCCTCACCCAATAGTTACACTAATCATACAGCCTTCATAAATGTACATATAAAATACTTAGATTTTGAGATGCGTCGTTCCTTAACGAATATCACGCCCTTCTCAACAGTGTAAATAAATAGTCGATCCGGGCGCATATTTTAGTTCTACCTTTTAAATACGGGTGTGCATTTCATGCGACCCAAATCCAAACCCCGAAATGTTGAATAAAAATATGTCGAGGATCCGGGTGCATTTCATGTGACGTGATTCGAAAGCATATTTTTAAGCAACTTTCTCTTTCGTAAATCACAACCAATAATAAAATCGGTAAAAGGGTATTAACTTGCACTAAGTACATAATTGTAAAAAGCAGATAGATAAGCCAAACACGACAGTTGAGCGACCGTGCTAGAACCACGGAATTCGGGAATGCCTAATACCTTCTCCCGGGTTAATAGAATTCCTTATCCGGATTTCTGGTTCGCGGACTGTTAAATAGAGTCATTCTTTTCCTCGATTCGGGATTTAACCGGTGACTTGGGACACCATAAATCTCCCAAGTGGCGACTATGAAATAATTAAAATAAATCCCATCTCGATTGTCCTTTAATTGGAGAAACTCTTTGCATCCTCGCGGGTGCGTAAAAAAGAGGTGTGACAACCCGCATGCATATCTCTCTAGGCCGCACGGAACGACGACACCGCAACTTGACGTCTTACGGATGCCGCCTTCGAGGCCAAGGCGCGGCGACATGTCAAGTGCAACGGCGTTAAGCCCGCGAGGTCGTGAGATCTACAATATCTATCTTTTAAAGTATTTTCCTTATTTTTATTTTTTCCTAATTATTTTCTTTTAAAAATCTTATTATTTCGCGTAAAATAAAAAAATGAAATACATCCCCACAAAAATTCATTTACGAATTTATTATACCTACCGTTGATGTATTAAAAGAAGAAAGATATAAATTTTTCCAAAAAGAGGGATGCAACACGAGGACTTCCCGGGGGGTCACCCATCCTAGTACTACTCTCGCCCAAGCACGCTTCACTTCGGAGTTCTGATGGGATCCGGTGCGTTAGTGCTGGTATGATCGCATCCGACATTCCTTGCACTCTAAATTTCCTAATTACCTTTCCTCCTCCCGCTTTGGGTCCCAACGTCCTTAAAACGACCGCTCATTTATCCGTTTTACGCGATTCCTCTTTTGATCTTATGTATTCTTCGCGGCCAAAAGCGTTGACCAATAAAAATAAGCCGCACTCGACGATAATATCACAATCGGAGGGCCCCGCATGCATATCTCTCTAGGCCGCACGGAACGACGACTCCGCAACTTGACGTCTTACGGATGCCGCCTTCGAGGCCAAGGCGCATCGACATGTCAAGTGCAACGGCGTTAAGCCCGCAAGGTCGTGAGATCTACAATATCTATCTTTTAAAGTATTTTCCTTATTTTTATTTTTTCCTAATTATTTTCTTTTAAAAATCTTATTATTTCGCGTAAAATAAAAAAATAAAATACATCCCCTCTAAAATTCATTTACGAATTTATTATACCTACCGTTGATGTATTAAAAGAAGAAAGATATAAATTTTTCCAAAAAGAGGGATGCAACACGAGGACTTCCCGGGGGGTCACCCATCCTAGTACTACTCTCGCCCAAGCACGCTTCACTTCGGAGTTCTGATGGGATCCGGTGCGTTAGTGCTGGTATGATCGCATCCGACATTCCTTGCACTCTAAATTCCCTTATTACCTTTCCTCCTCCCGTTTTGGGTCCCAACGTCCTTAAAACGACCGCTCATTTATCCGTTTTACGCGATTCCTCTTTTGATCTTATGTATTCTTCGCGGCCAAAAGCGTTGACCAATAAAAATAAGCCGCACTCGACGATAATATCACAATCGGAGGGCCCCGCATGCATATCTCTCTAGGCCGCACGGAACGACGACACCGCAACTTGACGTCTTACGGATGCCGCCTTCGAGGTCAAGGCGCAGCGACATCTCAAGTGCAACGACGTTAAGCCCGCAAGGTCGTGAGATCTACAATATCTATCTTTTAAAGTATTTTCCTTATTTTTATTTTTTCCTAATTATTTTCTTTTTAAAATCTTATTATTTCGCGTAAAATAAAAAAATAAAATACATCCCCTCAAAAATTCATTTACGAATTTATTATACCTACCGTTGATGTATTAAAAGAAGAAAGATATAAATTTTTCCAAAAAGAGGGATGCAACACGAGGACTTCCCAGGGGGTCACCCATCCTAGTACTACTCTCGCCCAAGCACGCTTCACTTCGGAGTTCTGATGGGATCCGGTGCGTTAGTGTTGGTATGATCGCATCCGACATTCCTTGCACTCTAAATTCCCTTATTACCTTTCCTCCTCCCGCTTTGGGTCCCAACGTCCTTAAAACGACCTCTCATTTATCCGTTTTACGCGATTCCTCTTTTGATCTTATGTATTCTTCGCGGCCAAAAGCGTTGACCAATAAAAATAAGCCGCACTCGACGATAATATCACAATCAGAGGGCCCCGCATGCATATCTCTCTAGGCCGCACGGAACGACGACACCGCAACTTGACGTCTTACGGATGCCGCCTTCGAGGCCAAGGCGCAGCGACATGTCAAGTGCAACGGCGTTAAGCCCGCAAGGTCGTGAGATCTATAATATCTATCTTTTAAAGTATTTTCCTTATTTTTATTTTTTCCTAATTATTTTCTTTTAAAAATCTTATTATTTCGCGTAAAATAAAAAAATAAAATACATCCCCTCAAAAATTCATTTACGAATTTATTATACCTACCGTTGATGTATTAAAAGAAGAAAGATATAAATTTTTCCAAAAAGAGGGATGCAACACGAGGACTTCCCGGGGGTCACCCATCCTAGTACTACTCTCGCCCAAGCACGCTTCACTTCGGAGTTCTGATGGGATCCGGTGCGTTAGTGTTGGTATGATCGCATCCGACATTCCTTGCACTCTAAATTCCCTTATTACCTTTCCTCCTCCCGTTTTGGGTCCCAACGTCGTTAAACCGACCGCTCATTTGTCCGTTTTACGCGATTCCTCTTTTGATCTTATGTATTCTTCGCGGCCAAAAGCGTTGACCAATAAAAATAAGCCGCACTCGACGATAATATCACAATCAGAGGGCCCCGCATGCATATCTCTCTAGGCCGCACGGAACGACGACACCGCAACTTGACGTCTTACGGATGCCGCCTTCGAGGCCAAGGCGCGGCGACATGTCAAGTGCAACGGCGTTAAGCCCGCAAGGTCGTGAGATCTACAATATCTATCTTTTAAAGTATTTTCCTTATTTTTATTTCTTCCTAATTATTTTCTTTTAAAAATCTTATTATTTCGCGTAAAACAAAAAAATAAAATACATCCCCTCAAAAATTTATTTACGAATTTATTATACCTACCGTTGATGTATTAAAAGAAGAAAGATATAAATTTTTCCAAAAGAGGGATGCAACACGAGGACTTCCCAGGGGGTCACCCATCCTAGTACTACTCTCGCCCGAGCACGCTTAACTTCGGAGTTCTGATGGGATCCGGTGCGTTAGTGTCGGTATGATCGCATCCGACATTCCTTGCACTCTAAATTCCCTTATTACCTTTCCTCCTCCCGCTTTGGGTCCCAACGTCCTTAAAACGACCGCTCATTTATCCGTGTTACGCGATTCCTCTTTTGATCTTATGTATTCTTCGCGGCCAAAAGCATTGACCAATAAAAATAAGCGGCACTCGACGATAATATCACAATCAGAGGGCCCCCGCATCCATATCTCTCTAGGCCGCACGGAACGACGACACCGCAACTTGACGTCTGACGGATGCCGCCTTCGAGGCCAAGGCGCAGCCGACATGTCAAGTGCAACGGCGTTAAGCCCGCAAGGTCGTGAGATCTACAATATCTATCTTTTAAAGTATTTTTCTTATTTTTATTTTTTCCTAATTATTTTCTTTTAAAAATCTTATTGTTTCGCGTAAAAGAAAAAAATAAAATACATCCCCTCAAAAATTCATTTACGAATTTATTATACCTACCGTTGATGTATTAAAAGAAGAAAGATATAAATTTTTCCAAAAAGAGGGATGCAACACGAGGACTTCCCGGGGGTCACCCATCCTAGTACTACTCTCGCCCAAGCACGCTTAACTTCGGAGTTCTGATGGGATCCGGTGCGTTAGTGTTGGTATGATCGCATCCGACATTCCTTGCACTCTAAATTCCCTTATTACCTTTCCTCCTCCCGCTTTGGGTCCCAACGTCCTTAAAACGACCGCTCATTTATCCGTGTTACGCGATTCCTCTTTTGATCTTATGTATTCTTCGCGGCCAAAAGCGTTGACCAATAAAAATAAGCCGCACTCGACGATAATATCACAATCGGAGGGCCCCGCATGCATATCTCTCTAGGCCGCACGGAACGACGACACCGCAACTTGACGTCTTACGGATGCCGCCTTCGAGGCCAAGGCGCACCGACATGTCAAGTGCAACGGCGTTAAGCCCGCAAGGTCGTGAGATCTACAATATCTATCTTTTAAAGTATTTTCCTTATTTTTATTTTTTCCTAATTATTTTCTTTTAAAAATCTTATTATTTCGCGTAAAATAAAAAAATAAAATACATCCCCTCTAAAATTTATTTACGAATTTATTATACCTACCGTTGATGTATTAAAAGAAGATATAAATTTTTCCAAAAAGAGGGATGCAACACGAGGACTTCCCAGGGGGTCACCCATCCTAGTACTACTCTCGCCCAAGCGCGCTTAACTTCGGAGTTCTGATGGGATCCGGTGCGTTAGTGTTGGTATGATCGCATCCGACATTCCTTGCACTCTAAATTCCCTTATTACCTTTCCTCCTCCCGCTTTGGGTCCCAACGTACTTAAAACGACCGCTAATTTATCCGTTTTACGCGATTCCTCTTTTGATCTTATGTATTCTTCGCGGCCAAAAGCGTTGACCAATAAAAATAAGCCGCAATCGACGATAATATCACAATCAGAGGGCCCCGCATGCATATCTCTCTAGGCCGCACGGAACGACGACACCGCAACTTGACGTCTTACGGATGCCGCCTTCGAGGCCAAGGCGCGGCGACATGTCAAGTGCAACGGCGTTAAGCCCGCAAGGTCGTGAGATCTACAATATCTATCTTTTAAAGTATTTTCCTTATTTTTATTTTTTCCTAATTATTTTCTTTTAAAAATCTTATTATTTCGCGTAAAATAAAAAAATAAAATACATCCCCTCAAAAATTCATTTACGAATTTATTATACCTACCGTTGATGTATTAAAAGAAGAAAGATATAAATTTTTCCAAAAATAGGGATGCAACACGAGGACTTCCCAGGGGGTCACCCATCCTAGTACTACTCCCGCCCAAGCACTCTTAACTTCGGAGTTCTGATGGGATCCGGTGCGTTAGTGCTGGTATGATCGCATCCGACATTCCTTGCACTCTAAATTCCCTTATTACCTTTCCTCCTCCCGCTTGGGTCCCAACGTCCTTAAAACGACCGCTCATTTATCCGTTTTACGCGATTCCTCTTTTGATCTTATGTATTCTTCGCGGCCAAAAGCGTTGACCAATAAAAATAAGCCGCACTCGACGATAATATCACAATCGGAGGGCCCCGCATGCATATCTTCTCTAGGCCGCACGGAACGACGACACCGCAACTTGACGTCTTACGGATGCCGCCTTCGAGGCCAAGGCGCGGCGACATGTCAAGTGCAACGGCGTTAAGCCCGCAAGGTCGTGAGATCTACAATATCTATCTTTTAAAGTATTTTCCTTATTTTTATTTTTTCCTAATTATTTTCTTTTAAAAATCTAATTATTTCGCGTAAAATAAAAAAATAAAATACATCCCCTCAAAAATTCATTTACGAATTTATTATACCTACCGTTGATGTATTAAAAGAAGAAATATATAAATTTTTCCAAAAAGAGGGATGCAACACGAGGACTTCCCGGGGGGTCACCCATCCTAGTACTACTCTCGCCCAAGCACGCTTAACTTCGGAGTTCCGATGGGATCCGGTGCGTTAGTGCTGGTATGATCGCATCCGACATTCCTTGCACTCTAAATTCCCTTATTACCTTTCCTCCTCCCGCTTTGGGTCCCAACGTCCTTAAAACGACCGCTCATTTATCCGTTTTACGCGATTCCTCTTTTGATCTTATGTATTCTTCGCGGCCAAAAGCGTTGACCAATAAAAATAAGCCGCACTCGATGATAATATCACAATCAGAGAGGGCCCCACATGCATATCTCTCTAGGCCGCACGGAACGACGACACCGCAACTTGACGTCTTACGGATGCCGCCTTCGAGGCCAAGGCGCAGCGACATGTCAAGTGCAACGGCGTTAAGCCCGCAAGGTCGTGAGATCTACAATATCTATCTTTTAAAGTATTTTCCTTATTTTTATTTTTTCCTAATTATTTTCTTTTAAAAATCTTGTTATTTCGCGTAAAATAAAAAAATAAAATACATCCCCTCAAAAATTCATTTACGAATTTATTATATCTACCGTTGATGTATTAAAAGAAGAAAGATATAAATTTTTCCAAAAAGAGGGATGCAACACGAGGACTTCCCAAGGGGGTCACCCATCCTAGTACTACTCTCGCCCAAGCACGCTTAGCTTCGGAGTTCCGATGGGATCCGGTGCGTTAGTGCTGGTATGATCGCATCCGACATTCCTTGCACTCTAAATTCCCTTATTACCTTTCCTCCTCCCGCTTTGGGTCCCAACGTCCTTAAAACGACCGCTCATTTATCCGTTTTACGCCATTCCTCTTTTGATCTTATGTATTCTTCGCGGCCAAAAGCGTTGACCAATAAAAATTAGCCGCACTCGACGATAATATCACAATCGGAGGGCCCCGCATGCATATCTCTCTAGGCCGCACGGAACGACGACACCGCAACTTGACGTCTTACGGATGCCGCCTTCGAGGCCAAGGCGCAACGACATGTCAAGTGCAACGGCGTTAAGCCCGCAAGGTCGTGAGATCTACAATATCTATCTTTTAAAGTATTTTCCTTATTTTTATTTTTTCCTAATTATTTTCTTTTAAAAATCTTATTATTTCGCGTAAAATAAAAAAATAAAATACATCCCCTAAAAAATTCATTTACGAATTTATTATACCTACCGTTGATGTATTAAAAGAAGAAAGATATAAATTTTTCCAAAAAGAGGGATGCAACACGAGGACTTCCCAGGGGGTCACCCATCCTAGTACTACTCTCGCCCGAGCACGCTTATCTTCGGAGTTCTGATGGGATCCGGTGCGTTAGTGTCGGTATGATCGCATCCGACATTCCTTGCACTCTAAATTCCCTTATTACCTTTCCTCCTCCCGCTTTGGGTCCCAACGTCCTTAAAACGACCGCTCATTTATCCGTTTTACGCGATTCCTCTTTTGATCTTATGTATTCTTCGCGGCCAAAAGCGTTGACCAATAAAAATAAGCCGCACTCGACGATAATATCACAATCGGAGGGCCCCGCATGCATATCTCTCTAGGCCGCACGGAACGACGACACCGCAACTTGACGTCTTACGGATGCCCCAAAATGTCATCACTTGTTTATTTAATCATTCCGAGCTTTTGAGGTCTTGAAAACCTCATTTATAGTTGCCTCGATTTGCGTGCACAGTCCGGGCACAAAGCCGGAAAAGATTTATGTTGAAATATGTGAAATATGTGAAAAAGTAGAAGAATTTTGATATTAATATTGATATGGTTGACTTTGGTCAACATTTTTGGTAAACGGACCCGGATCCGTGATTTGACTATTTCAGAAAATCCGTAGAAAAATATGGAACTTGGGCATATGTCCGGAATTGAAATCCGAGGTCTAGAACCCCGGTAAAAGAATTTTTCTGTTAAATTGTTTTCTGAAAATATTTAAGGAAAATGAAACTGAATTTTGATTAAAAAGTACTGGTATCGGGCTCGTATTTTGGTTCCGACGCCCGGTACAGGTCATATATATTGGTTAAGCGCTTCCTGTAAAGTTTGGTTGAAAACGGACGTCGTTTGACGTGTTTCGGCCTTAAATTGGAAAGTTTGGAAATTATGGAATTTGAAAGAATTCTTGAGTTTTAAGGCTCAATTCAATGATTTTGATGTTATTTTGGCGATTTGATCGCTCGAGCAAGCTCGTATGATGTTATTGAGTTAGTGTGCATATTTGGTTGGGAGCCCCGAGGGCTCGGGTGAGTTTCGGATAGGTATCGGGGTGGTTTTGGACTTGAAAAAAATTGCAGAAAATCTGCAGCAGGCATTTCCTCATCGCGTTCGCGAAGAACATTTCATTCCTTCTTCGCGTTCGCGTCATGTTGATCGCGTTCGCGATGCCCAGCATTTTCCTTCATCGCGATCGCGGACTCCTTCTCGCGTTCGCGCAAAGTAAATTGAACCAGTCTCATATTTTTCCTTTACGCGTTCGCGTGGATTAGCCCGCGTTCGCGTAGGCCAAATTTGAAGCCCAATATTTTCTTCTTCGCGTTCGCGACTCACCCTACGCGAACGCGATGGCCTGATATTTTCCTTCATCGCGAACGCGACCAGGGTGTCGCGAACGCGATGAACAAATTATTGCCCAGTGAATTTTAATCCCAAAAACAGAACAGAAACGGGATAACAAATCCCATTTCTGTTCAACCCCCTTCTTCACAACCCCTTGGACGATTTTTGAGCTATTCTTCACCAAACTTCTTGGGTAAGTGATTCTTAACTCGTTTTCTTCATTTTCCATCAATATTATTTGAATTCCTAAGCCTAAATAGGTGTAAATGGGTAGAAAAATTGAGAATTTAGTATAGTAAGGGTTTTCAATGAATTTACGATCTAGACTTCGTTTTGGAGTCGGACTTAAGAACAAATTGTATATTTGAACTCATGGAGGATTGGGTGAACTTATTTTGGTTCGAAACTTGAGTTTCGATTATGTGGGCCCATTTTTACTATTCCGGGCAGAATATTGTAAAAATCATATTTAGCAATATGAACTAGTTTGTTAAGTAGAATTGATGATATTGAATCAATTGTGTATAGACACGATTGGATTGGAGTCAAATTCGAAAGGAAAAGGCATTGCTACGGATTGAATCGTTCGTAAACTTTCGAGGTAAGTGTTTGTTCTATCCTAGTTCGTAGGAATATGAATTTAGTTATGAATAAATTGTTGAATAAGAATTATTGGTGTTATACCGGCAATGAAGGTAAATTGTTGAAACTATTATAAATTATTGGTTTAAAAACCGGTAATTATAAATATTGTTGATATAGAGATTATTGGCTAAATGCCGGTAATATATATATAATTATGAAATGGGATCGTGTGGTACGCCGACCACTTATATAATAAGAAATGGGATCGTGTGGTACGCCGACCACGAATTGATTTAAATCTTGGCATTGGCCATAGTTGCCGGTAGCCTATTGATATATTTGGGAGCGGGTGGTACGCCTACCACAAGATATAATTTTTGATATATTTGGGAGCGGGTGGTACGCCTACCACAAGATATAATTTTTGATATATTTGGGAGCGGGTGGTACGCCTACCACAAGATATAATTATTGATATATTTGGGAGCGGGTGGTACGCCTACCACAAGAGATAATTACTGTGATAGTTGGGAGCGGGTGGTACGCCTACCACGAGACGTGAAATGAAAGAGGAAATTGAGACATGAAAGTAAGATTATTTTGGATATCTTGAGTTATTGAATATTATTATATTATTTCAGAGCAGAGTATTTCTTTATAAATGTATTGTATATATATATATCTATATTGAAACTGTACAGGTTTAGGTGGGTGACTGGCCTTAGCCTTGTCACTAGTTCGCTGGGATAGGACAGGCACTTACCAGCACATGGGGTCGGTTGTGCTGATACTACACTCTGCGCTCTTTTTGCGCAGATACAGGTTACGGACAGCAGCAGCGGCAGTAGCGACTTGTGGATTTTCCGACTACTGAGACTACGAGGTAGCCTTGCAGGCGTCCGCAGGACCCGTTGTCTCTTCTATCTATGCTTTTCATTCTGTTATCTCATGTAATCGAGATAAACAGCTTGTATTTTCTTTCAAACAATTATGTGTATTATTCTTAGAAGTTCGTGAGTATTGTGACACCAATCTTGGGTAGTGTATCAGATTTGGATTTTCTTTATCATATTTGACTAAGTCTTCCGCTAATTTTGATTATTCCGCTGTAATTTTTATGTTGTTAATAAGAAATTGGTAATTAATGGAGATGTAATTAATATTTGGCTTGCCTAGCTTCCATTTAGTAGGCGCCATCATGACCCCGATGGTGGGAAATCCGGGTCGTGACAAGTTGGTATCGAGCACTAGGTTGCACAGGTCTCACAACTCACGAACAACCTTAGTAGAGTCTGAAGGATCGGTACGGAGACGTCCGTATTTATCCTCCAGAGGCTACAGAGTTAGGAAAATATTCTCTTTATTCTTTCCAGTCGTGCGACTTGATCTTTCAAATGTTAATTGAACTTCTACTCTGTTCTTCCGCAGATGGTAAGGACACGTGCATCCTCATCTACTGACTAGCAGCCCGAGGTCCCAGCAGCGGCAGCTCCCGCTAGGGGTAGAGGCCGAGGTCGAGGTCGTCCTAGAGGACAAGGTAGGGGCGGAGCTCAGCCCCGAGCAGCAGCACG
Source organism: Nicotiana noctiflora (assembly GCA_032618575.1). Classification (NCBI taxonomy): domain Eukaryota; kingdom Viridiplantae; phylum Streptophyta; class Magnoliopsida; order Solanales; family Solanaceae; genus Nicotiana; species Nicotiana noctiflora. The sequence continues at coordinate 7,795 of JASVEL010001345.1, read as the reverse complement.
AGTGGCAGAACCTCATGTTCATATAGAGGAGGAAATTCCAGCCCCCAGCAGCTCCAGTAGGCCCAGCTCAGGTCCCGGAGGAGTTTTGTTTTCACCGGATCTTCATGATGCTTTGGTCCGGATAGCAGGTTTTATGGATCATGTCACCGGAGCAGGTTTATTACCGTAGCACCAGCCACTTCTCGGGCCGGAGGAGGTAATCGGACTCTCGCTACGCGCACTCCGAGCCGATAATTCCCCGTGCTCGAGATCCCGTGATTCAGCCGACTGAGGCAGCTCGACCTATTATCGCGACTCCGTCTAATGATGGCGTAGCCATGTCTGCCGATGCGTTGTGGAGATTGGACAAGTTTACCAACTGGATATCACTACCACATTCGCTGGCACTCCTTCATAGGACCCACAGGACTTCCTATACAACTGCCACGAAGTTCTCCGTACTATGGGTATCGTGGAGACAAATGGTGTGGATTTTGCTACTTTTCGGTTATCCGGTTCCGCCAAGACTTGGTGGAGAGATTATTGTCTAACCAGTCCAGCGGGATCGTCATCTTTGACTTGGGAGCAGTTTGCATAATTATTCTTGGAGAAGTTCCTTCCAACAGCAACTCGGCGGGAGTTTATGCGCAGGATACAATTTGAGCGTCTTCATCGGGGTTCTATGTCTGTCACACAGTACGAGACTAGGTTCGTGGACCTGGCTCGTCATGCTGTTATCATACTTCCCACAGAGCGGGAGAGAGCGAGGAGGTTTATTGATGGCTTGAATCAGCCAATTCGGCTACAGATGGCTATGGGTGCAGGAACTGAAATCACTTTTCAGGAGGCGGCTAATGCAGCCCGCCGGATAGAGATGGCTCTGTCACAGGGAGCGAGACATGGATCAGATAAGAGATCTCGTAATTCGGGTAGATTCAGTGGTACCTCGTCCGGAGATAGAGATTTTTATGATAGAGGCCATCCTCCTAGGCCTTATCAGTCAGCTCTTCAGGTTTCTCATGATGCTTCAGGTGATCGTAATTCTCAGCCACGCTACTCTGATCAGCAGCCAATCAGTGCACCACCACTTCGCCATTTTTAGCAGCCGAGGGCTTGTTTTACGTGCGGTGATTTTAGGCACATTGCAAGGTATTGCCCTCGAGCTTCCGACACATCTCACCAGCAGGGTTCTCGTGCCATGATTCAGGCCCCAGTTCCCTCACCGCCTGCCCAGCCAGCTAGAGGCGGAGGTAGAGGACATAGAGGAGGAGGTAGAGGTCATAGAGGTGGAGCTCAGACCGATAGAGGTAGAGACCAGCCAGCAGCTGATCGTCCTAGAGATACTGCTCAGGGTGGCGGGGCACAGCCCCGATGTTATGCACTTCCCGCCAGACCAGAGGCTGAGTCTTCTGATGCCGTCATTACAGGTATTATTTTGGTTTGTGATAGAAAGGCATCAGCATTATTTGACCCCGGGTCTACATATTCGTATGTGTCTTCCTATTTTGCACCATACTTGATTCAGCCCAGTGATCCACTGAGTGTTCCTGTTCATGTGTCTACACCAGCAGGCGACTCTATTGTGGTTGATCGAGTTCATCGGTCATGTATTATAGTAATTGAGGGTCTCGAGACCCGTGCTGATTTATTACTCCTAAATATGGCGGACTTCGATATTATACTAGGCATGGACTGGCTATCTCCGTATCATGCTATTTCTAGATTGCCATGCCAAGACTGTGACTTTAGCCCCGCCAAATTCGCCTCGTATAGAGTGGAAAGGAATTTCAGGTCATACTAGCCGTAATGTTATTTCTTATGTTAAAGCTCAGCGTATGGTTGGAAAGGGATGCTTGGCTTATTTGGCCTATGTCCGTGATTCTAGTGCCGAGGTTCCTTCTATTGACTCGGTGCCTGTGGTTCGCGAATTTCCTGAAGTATTTCCTTCAGACTTGCCAGGTATGCCGCCCGATAGGGACATTGATTTTTGCATTGATTTGGCTCCAGGCACTCAGCCCATTTCCATTCCCCCATACCGTATGGCTCCGCCAGAGTTAAAAGAATTGAAGGAACAGTTGCAGGATTTACTTGAAAAGGGTTTCATTAGGCCCAGTGTTTCGCCGTGGGGTGCACCCGTATTATTTGTAAAGAAGAAAGATGGTTCGATGAGAATGTGCATTGACTATCGACAGCTAAACAAGGTGACTATCAAAAATAAATATCCACTTCCGCGAATTGATGATTTATTTGACCAGCTTCAGGGTGCCAAGGTATTTTCAAAGATAGATTTGAGATCTGGCTATCATCAGCTGAAGATTAGGGCATCTGATGTCCCTAAGACCGCGTTCCGCACTCGGTATGGACATTATGAATTCTTGGTCATGTCTTTTGGGTTGACAAATGCTCCAGCAGCTTTTATGGAATTAATGAATCGGGTGTTCCGGCCTTATTTAGACTTGTTTGTAATAGTCTTCATTGATGACATATTAATATATTCCCGCAATCAGGAGGAGCATGCGCAACATCTCAGAGTGGCCTTACAGACTCTGAGAAATAGCCAGCTATATGCAAAATTTTCAAAGTGTGAATTTTGGCTAAGTTCGGTTGCATTCCTGGGTCATATTGTGACGGCAGCAGGTATTCAGGTTGATCCGAAGAAAATTGAGGCAGTCAAGAGCTGGCCTAGACCGACATCAGCCACGGATATTCGGAGTTTCTTGGGGTTAGCGGGTTATTATCGCCGATTCGTAGAAGGATTTTCGTCTATTGCAACCCCACTGACCAGATTGACCCAGAAGGGTGTTCAATTTGAATGGTCCGATGAATGTGAGGCGAGCTTTCAAAAGCTCAAGACAACCTTGACCACAACACCGGTATTGGTTTTACCCACAGGTACGGGACCTTATACCGTTTATTGTGATGCTTCCCGTATTGGGCTTGGTGCAGTGTTAATGCAGGATGGCAAGGTTATTGCCTATGCTTCGAGGCAGCTGAAGATTCATGAGAAGAACTATCCAGTGCATGATCTAGAATTGGCGGCGATTATTCACGCATTGAAGATCTGGAGGCATTATTTGTATGGTGTAGCATGTGAAGTGTATACCGATCATAAGAGTCTTCAGTATTTGTTTAAGCAGAAAGAGTTGAATATGAGGCAGAGAAGATGGCTAGAGTTGCTGAAAGACTATGATGTTACTATTTTATATCACCCAGGTAAGGCCAATGTGGTGGCCGATGCATTGAGTAGAAAGTCTGCCAGCATGGGTAGTCTTGCATATATTCCGGTCAGTCAGAGACCATTGGCTCTAGACGTCCAGGCATTAGCCAACCGGTTCGTGAGATTGGATATTTCTGAGCCTAGCAGAGTGTTAGCCTGCACGGTCGCTCGTTCTTCTTTATTAGAGCGTATCCGTGAGAGGCAATTTGATGATCCTCATTTGCGTGAGTTGAGAGATACGGTACAGCGGGGAGGTGCCACACAGGTAAATCTAGATGATGATGGGATATTGAAATTGCATGGTCGAGTTTGTGTGCCCAATGTCGAAGGGATTCGAGAGTTAATCTTAGCAGAGGCCCACAGTTCGCGGTATTCTATTCACCCGGGCGCCGCGAAGATGTACCAGGACTTACGTCAGCACTATTGGTGGCGCGGAATGAAGAAAGATATCGTTGCGTATGTTGCTCGGTGTCTAAATTGTCGGCAGGTGAAATATGAGCACCAGAGACCTGGTGGTGTATTCCAGAGGATTGAAATTCCCGAGTGGAAATGGGAGCGGATCACTATGGATTTCGTTATTGGACTTCCTTTGACTAGAAGGAAATTTGATGCTATTTGGGTCATTGTTGATAGGCTGACCAAGTCAGCACACTTTATTCCAGTATCTGTCTCCTACTCGTCGGAGAGGTTAGCGGAGGTTTACATTAGGGAGATTGTTCGTCTCCATGGAGTGCCAGTATCTATTATCTCCGATCGGGGTACGCAGTTTACCTCGCGGTTCTGGAGAGCGGTCCAGCAGGAGTTAGGCACCCAGGTTCAGTTGAGTACAGCATTTCATCCTCAGACGGATGGCCAGTCCGAGAGGACTATTCAGATTCTTGAGGACATGCTTCGAGCCTGTGTTATTGATTTCGGAGGCTCGTGGGATCAGTTTCTACCATTAGCAGAGTTCGCCTACAATAACAGCTACCAATCTAGCATCCGGATGGCTCCGTATGAGGCGTTGTATGGTAGGCGATGTCGATCACCAGTTGGATGGTTTGAACCGGGAGAGGCTCGGTTGTTGGGTACAGACTTAGTTCAGGAGGCCTTGGATAAGGTCAAGACTATTCAGGAGAGATTGCGTTCAGCTCAGCCTAGGCAAAAGACTTATGCGGATCGCAAGGTTCGAGATGTAGATTTCATGGTTGGTGAACGAGTATTGCTTCGGGTGTCGCCTATGAAGGGCGTGATGAGGTTCGGGAAGAAGGGCAAGCTCAGCCCTAGGTATATTGGTCCATTTGAGATTCTAGACAGAGTGGGAGGGGTGGCTTACTGATTAGCTTTGCCGCCTAGCTTATCAGCCGTGCATCCAGTTTTTCACGTATCTATGCTTCGGAGATACCACGGCGATCCCACACATGTGTTAGACTTCGGTACTGTCCAATTGGACAATGATCTATCTTACGAGGAGGAGCCGGTAGCCATTCTAGACCGGCAGGTTCGACAGTTGAGGTCGAAGAGTTATCCTTCTGTGCGCGTTCAGTGGAGAGGTCACCCTCCTGAGGCATCGACCTGGGAGTCCGAGTCTGATATGCGGAGCCGCTACCCACATTTGTTTCCTGACTCAGGTACTTCTTTCTTTTGTCCGTTCGAGGACGAACGGTTGTTTTATAGGTGGAGATTGTGACGACCCAAAGGGTCATCACTTGTTTTATTAATCATTCCGAGCTTTTGAGGTCTTGAAAACCTCATTTATAGTTGCCTCGATTTGCGTGCACAGTCCGGGCACAAAGCCGGAAAAGATTTATGTTGAAATATGTGAAATATGTGAAAAAGTAGAAGAATTTTGATATTAATATTGATATGGTTGACTTTGGTCAACATTTTTGGTAAACGGACCCGGATCCGTGATTTGACTGTTTCAGAAAATCCGTAGAAAAATATGGAACTTGGGCATATGTCCGGAATTGAAATCCGAGGTCTAGAACCCCGGTAAAAGAATTTTTCTGTTAAATTGTTTTCTGAAAATGTTTAAGGAAAATGAAACTGAATTTTGATTAAAAAGTACTGGTATCGGGCTCGTATTTTGGTTCCGACGCCCGGTACAGGTCATATATATTGGTTAAGCGCTTCCTGTAAAGTTTGGTTGAAAACGGACGTCGTTTGACGTGTTTCGGCCTTAAATTGGAAAGTTTGGAAATTATGGAATTTGAAAGAATTCTTGAGTTTTAAGGCTCAATTCAATGATTTTGATGTTATTTTGGCGATTTGATCGCTCGAGCAAGCTAGTATGATGTTATTGAGTTAGTGTGCATATTTGGTTGGGAGCCCCGAGGGCTCGGGTGAGTTTCGGATAGGTATCGGGGTGGTTTTGGACTTGAAAAAAATTGCAGAAAATCTGCAGCAGGCATTTCCTCATCGCGTTCGCGAAGAACATTTCATTCCTTCTTCGCGTTCGCGTCATGTTGATCGCGTTCGCGATGCCCAGCATTTTCCTTCATCGCGATCGTGGACTCCTTCTCGCGTTCGCGCAAAGTAAATTGAACCAGTCATATTTTTCCTTTGCGCGTTCGCGTGGATTAGCCCGCGTTCGCGTAGGCCAAATTTGAAGCCCAATATTTTCTTCTTCGCGTTCGCGACTCACCCTACGCGAACGCGATGGCCTGATATTTTCCTTCATCGCGAACGCGACCAGGGTGTCGCGAACGCGATGAACAAATTATTGCCCAGTGAATTTTAATCCCAAAAACAGAACAGAAACGGGATAACAAATCCCATTTCTGTTCAACCCCCTTCTTCACAACCCCTTGGACGATTTTTGAGCTATTCTTCACCAAACTTCTTGGGTAAGTGATTCTTAACTCGTTTTCTTCATTTTCCATCAATATTATTTGAATTCCTAAGCCTAAATAGGTGTAAATGGGTAGAAAAATTGAGAATTTAGTATAGTAAGGGTTTTCAATGAATTTACGATCTAGACTTCGTTTTGGAGCCGGACTTAAGAACAAATTGTATATTTGAACTCATGGAGGATTGGGTGAACTTATTTTGGTTCGAAAGTTGAGTTTCGATTATGTGGGCCCGGGGTCGATTTTTACTATTCCGGGCAGAATAATGTAAAAATCATATTTAGCAATATGAACTAGTTTGTTAAGTAGAATTGATGATATTGAATCAATTGTGTATAGATACGATTGGATTGGAGTCAAATTCGAAAGGAAAAGGCATTGCTACGGATTGAATCGTTCGTAAACTTTCGAGGTAAGTGTTTGTTCTATCCTAGTTCGTAGGAATATGAATTTAGTTATGAATAAATTGTTGAATAAGAATTATTGGTGTTATACCGGCAATGAAGGTAAATTGTTGAAACTATTATAAATTATTGGTTTAAAAACCGGTAATTATAAATATTGTTGATATAGAGATTATTGGCTAAATGCCGGTAATATATATATAATTATGAAATGGGATCGTGTGGTACGCCGACCACTTATATAATAAGAAATGGGATCGTGTGGTACGCCGACCACGAATTGATTTAAATCTTGGCATTGGCCATAGTTGCCGGTAGCCTATTGATATATTTGGGAGCGGGTGGTACGCCTACCACAAGATATAATTTTTGATATATTTGGGAGCGGGTGGTACGCCTACCACAAGATATAATTTTTGATATATTTGGGAGCGGGTGGTACGCCTACCACAAGATATAATTATTGATATATTGGGAGCGGGTGGTACGCCTACCACAAGAGATAATTACTGTGATAGTTGGGAGCGGGTGGTACGCCTACCACGAGACGTGAAATGAAAGAGGAAATTGAGACATGAAAGTAAGATTATTTTGGATATCTTGAGTTATTGAATATTATTTCAGAGCAGAGTATTTCTTTATGAATGTATTGTATATATATATCTATATTGCAACCGTACAGGTTTAGGTGGGTGACTGGCCTTAGCCTTGTCACTAGTTCGCTGGGATAGGCCAAGCACTTACCAGCACATGGGGTCGGTTGTGCTGATACTACACTCTGCGCTCTTTTTGCGCAGATACAGGTTACGGACAGCAACGGCGGCAGTAGCGACTTGTGGATTTCCCGACTACTGAGACTACGAGGTAGCCTTGCAGGCGTCCGCAGGACCCGTTGTCTCTTCTATCTATGCTTTTCATTCTGTTATCTCATGTAATCGAGATAAACAGCTTGTATTTTCTTTCAAACAATTATGTGTATTATTCTTAGAAGTTCGTGAGTATTGTGACACCAATCTTGGGTAGTGTATCGGATTTGGATTGTCTTTATCATATTTGACTAAGTCTTCCGCTAATTTTGATTATTCCGCTGTAATTTTTATGTTGTTAACAAGAAATTGGTAATTAATGGAGATGTAATTAATATTTGGCTTGCCTAGCTTCCATTTAGTAGGCGCCATCATGACCCCGATGGTGGGAAATCCGGGTCGTGACAGTCTTACGGATGCCGCCTTCGAGGCCAAGGCGCAGCGACATGTCAAGTGCAACGACGTTAAGCCAGCAAGGTCGTGAGATCTACAATATCTATCTTTTAAAGTATTTTCCTTATTTTTATTTTTTCCTAATTATTTTCTTTTAAAAATCTT